>JAABKK020000003.1:1995336-2017684 GCA_011634745.2 Catotricha subobsoleta
TATAATAAAATGTGGTGACCGTTTATTATTTCTGGTGACAATTTTTATATTTCTGGGGCCCATTTTTATATTTCTGGGGCCCATTTTTATATTTCTGGTAACCCGATTCTTTTTAACCCTTTATTAAACTACTCATATTAGCGATTTTTCAGATCGCAATTATCAGCTATACAACATGTATAATAATTAATTAAAAAATTATATAAAATGTGTATCGTTCTTCTTCTTATTAAATGAAAAATCAATTTTAAAATGTGTAAGAACTATATTTCACACCTATATACCACCAAGTCTAGAAAAGTGTAACAGTAAGTATTGCTATTTATCATTTATGCAATTTTGTATAGTTGTCAACTAAAAATGAACGTACCAGCTTGAAAGTATGAGTTTTTTTTTTTTTTCAAACTAATTGAACTGAATCTATATACCCGTGGTTGATTGTATTTATTCCATATGATTATTTAACTGTTAAAAGACGACTAGGTAACTTTAACTACGCTTAATTTTGATATGAAATATCTATGATATATATAAACGATTTTAAGAGTATCCAATCCATCATTGTATGTCATCGAAACGAATTTAATACAGTTTTTGCCATTTAGCTGGTGAAATGTGGTAATGAAATTTATAATAAAACGTTTTGTTTCTCTGTATTTTTTTATTTTAAATATTTTTTAATGTGCTCAGACCTTTGCTTTATTTTCAAATGTTTAAATGATATTAATATAGATATATAACTTCTTTTTTTTTTTAGCTGTAATTACTTAATATTTGGTAATTGCTTGTGATTTTTAGAAACATAAAGTGTAATAAGAACCAAAATATATATTGTTTGGAAATTTTAGATTTATAAAGTAACATAAATTTAATTTGAAATAATGTTAAAAATCATGCAGATAAATATTTCAACTTTATGATAAATATTATACGTAAAATATTCACACAAATTTTACTTTTTGTTCAGTTAAAATAATGTATAATTGTCGGTATAAAAAAATATTTACTCTGTGTATTTAAATCAATTTAACATCAAAATAATGTTTATTTACTTAGAGATTAAAATTTGTTGCAATTTGTTTGCACACTTTCATGAGTATCTATTCTCCGCTTACATTCTATTAAATAGAAACTATAAATTTATAGTAAATATACTTTGCACAATAATTCAAAAACAGGGACTCTAAATTTTCCCGCCTTTTCTCGTAACTGTCAAAAACATAAACTCCTATATTCCGTTTGAGTGCTAGAGCATAACAGTAATACATTATAATTATGTTATGTGCAACTAAAGGATATTATTTTATTTGTTTATATGGCCATATCCCTGGTTTAGCTATAAGTTTTACTGAAAAGTATGCATTTGATAATCGCATTTTGCCTGTTTTTTTTATGTAGTGAATATTACAAATTAAAATATATTATATTATATGAAAAACCTTTGAAAATCGTAAGCAACTGGATATACGGAAGAGGAATAAATCAGATAGATAAGTAAATTCAATTTATACCATTTAAACCATATTTTCAATCAACAATATGCAGTTACCTTACCTTCCCTTTAAACACCTTACATCTAAATATTTTGTCTTCCTTCTTTGTTTTTTTTTATCTGTGTTGAAAATTGTCTGTACATTGTGTATATATTTATATGAATTGTTTTATTATAATAGGTATTCCGTATATGAAAACGACTATGAATATATGTAACATATGTTTTTGATGGGACCACCAATTGTCACCGAGAAAACTTCGAATAAAGTTCACAGAACAAATTGATTTTCTTTTCCACCCTCTGTTATATTCTATATAACAATTCGCTAATATTACAATATATTTATACCATATAATAATAATATACGTAGAAGTAGAGATATGTGTACGACATACACAAACATAGAAAGAAATTATTGGAATGCACACATTTTGGATTTTCTATAAATCTGAATGACTATTATAAGAGTTGCTTATGTTTTACTAGGGTGATTTTTCAGATTTAGCTTTCTATATTCTTTTTACTCTACGATTATATTTTATATTGAAACTAGTATGAACATTTCATCTACTATAAATGGAAAGATAGACAGAGACATAAAATAAGTATTACAATTACATGATATTATAATAGAATATTGTACAAGACGATGATATTTTATTTAGGAGGGTGACAAGTAGATTAGCCTTAAAGGCTATTATATACTCTGCGGAAAGATTTAATGTTATACACTGCTTAAATCAACAAACGATTAGAAATATACCAAAAGATATATAGAAAACAGTGTGCAGAGGCAACATTCAAGCATGTTTCGTATATAGATATATGTACATAATATTATTATTATTATTATTATTATTATTATTGGAATATTATATGTAGTAGGTTGGTAAGCAAAGTAAAGAATAGCAAAAAAAACATATACAATTTTTTTTTATATAAATGCACAAGAAAGAATTGCTGGAAGATAAGATAATAAAAATATCAATTATGCACTAATTGATAGTATTTAGGTTTAAGTATTTAGGGGAATATCAATAAATTAAAAAACAAAATAGGAAAAATCAAATGCGATGATAATATTATGTATTACATTTCCAAACTAAAATAATATGTATAATGTATATGTATGTGGCTGTGCTGTGCGCCCCTGGCTATAGTGACCTTTATTAATGAAAAATGAAGGATAACATATTTCCCTTGCTCCAAACAGACAGTATTTGATTTGTGTGTGCCAACTGCATTTGACGTTTCAACTTTTTGATGTTTTAAACAAATTTTCCCGAGACGTTATTTTTCGGATCAATAAGTTCTAAAGTGGATAGGATAAATAGGGATAATATTCTATGAGGAGATTATATAGGTTTAGGTACGTAATATTTATAGTAGCATTGAACAATATGATCGTCATCAATATTATATGTATTATATTCATTCATGTAAACTGAAAGAGGTGGTAAATTATACGAAAATATAATCGACGTCGTTTTTATTTGAAAGTTATTATATTGAGATGAAAAGGAAATGGGAAATTTCTTATTATTTTTATTTTTAATTATATTATAAGGGATGCGGTAACCGGAAAATGGAAAAGTGTAAAATGGTGCTAAAGTGGCATTATGAAATTGAATGATGGTTTAATTTAATTAATCGAAATAATAATTGATTATCCGTCATATTAAATGTTATTAGAATGTGGTTACATTATAAAAGTTTGTATATATTTGGAATGATGGTATTTTATGATTTATGGTATAAATGAAAATTCTATAAGTTATTTACGCATTACACAAAGCTTAGGCAAATAGACTGCAAGCAAAGTAATTAGAATGGTTAAGAAATATTATATAATTAACTAATTAGTGAAATTGAAAAAGTGAGTTAACCATCAATGCGGATATTCAAAATCTATACTGTTAATAATATACCAAAACCATTTATGGAATTAATGAATTTAAATTATTTTATTATATAGAATGACTATAATTATATATGACAATGAATAAAATCATAGAATTTTTAAGAAATCGTCAGTAGTATGATATATAGTATGACATAGCAAATAGCGATAATAGATTGATTTTAAATAAGTCAGATCAATTAAACACCAAATTTGGTTTTGAGTAGAACGTGCAGGGGACAGGTAAAAAAAACCTACAGTCAATAATTAATTATATCAGTTTCGTCGTTTATTTTCAATGTTATTTTAAACGACATGACTTATACAGCAATTAAATTCAGAAATTCGATTCCGGAAAATAGTAACGGGTTTAGTCAGTTGGTTTATTTTTTAAAAAAAATAATTAAGTACATATTACGTAAAATCACTGTTGATTTCAGGAAGTTAATGGATGGTACATATGATTGGAAAATTTAATTTTATAAAATATTGTAATGCCTTATTTTTTTTATTTCAATAGACTTCTATTGTTGAACAGATTTTGTTAAATTTTCTGTAAATGAATTTATCATTATAATTTCATTCCATCAAGTATTTTAGGAACATAGTAAAATCCATTATAAATTATTTAAGATGAAAGTTAGTAAAAGTCTTTATTACTTCAAATAAGTAAATAATTTATCCTAATATAAAAATAGTTATTATTTTTTTTCAATCTTAAAAAAAAAAATAAACAAAAAAAATTCTGTAAATTAACCTTGATCTTATTTTAAACAGAATTTCTATAAATTATACATTAATTTTTTTTTCGATTAAATTTTGACTAATTAGATAAGTAATTATAGATGAACAATTCTTAAAATAATTATAAATAAATAAATATTAACAAAGTTATTGCAAATTATACAATTAATTACATATTTTTAATCATTTATTCAGTTACCCGCATAACAATTCATTTGATTTTAACTAATACGAAAAAAAAACAAAATTAAAAATGCAATACAATACAATAAATAATAGAAAAAAGTGCGGAAAAAAGAGCGGAAAAATTTCTTAAGTGGGTTTGTCTTTAAACCACAAAAAAGAAAATAAAAAACATTATCAACAGAAAAAAAATTCACCCTCCATTCTGCCATACCACATCCCATTTCATACAAATAAAAATTAAATACAACAATAGTAAAATAATTTAAAATTATTTTATTTAAAAACTCAGATCGTTAGGTACTTCATATTTTCGAAGCATATTTTTATACGGAACTTACCTAACAAAATTATGTACACATACGCAAACCCCAGTACCAAAATACCTATCTAATAAATATATTCTGCACTTTCGTATTGTTTTCTCACCCTTGTATTCTTTTTTGTTTTCAAATAAATTGTAGAAAAAAAAATGGGGATGGTTTAATAACTTAAGGGTTGCATTTACATTTATAAAAGGCGTCTGCGCAAATAAGATGCTGGGAGGTGGCTTTTGTTAGAGGAACAAAAAAAAATTAAGGCGGAGTTATCTTTGCATATATTCTTATCTACTTCTACTTACGATTTTTATAATTTATCGTAGCTATTTTTATGTATTTGGAATACCTTATTAATCACAGTATCATAAACTATATAGTGTGTCATATGTCATATTTTTATTATCTACTTAATAGCTATATCATGTTTACTACTACAGATTAGCGAGTCTAAAAGAAGATTTCTTTTCTAGGTATGACGAAGAATTTAAAGAAGGAAAAAAATGTGTTCTTGCAGTTAATTTCGTTATAAACTGTGTTCATAATATATATAGTATTTACCTGTGAATCTTTAAGGCCAAGTCTTTCAGCAAGCTTTTTTCGATCTGGTTTGCTAATGTATTTTTGCATTTGAAATCTTTTTTCTAATCCTTTTCGTTGTGAGTCTGTCAAGTAAGTGTTGAATTAAATAAAAGTCAAATATGAGAAAATATTTTTTTGTTTAAAAATGTTTTACCGGAAAAAACCGCTCTCCTCATCATCCCTCGTCTAGGTTTCCCTCGTGTTGAATGCGCCCATGGAAAACCTTGTCCAGGTGGTAATGGAAATACTTGTGGTCCTCCTCCTACTTATATGCAAGTATTTTAAATATTAATGCAGTTTATTATTGACAAATCATTTGATTAAAATTGAATTAAATGAATTCAATTGATTAAATTATAATATACCTCCAATATATGGATTACGACAATGTGCTAACAATGAATGCAGGTGAGGATGATTTAAGGTATGATGTAAAAAAGGTGTTGGTCTACTAGCTAATGGTTTAGCTATAAGCTGTTGTTTATCCCTAGATTGCAGTCGATTATCTGTATCTTGCATGTCAGGTGGTACGCTATTGTCTACACCACCATTATTACTATTTTGATGAAGATTGTCGATTTCGTTAATGCTATTATTATTATTGTTGCTAACTGGTGATGGACCATGATGATGATGTTGATGCTGTTGGTTATTATTCACATGAAATCCTTGATTTTGGATTTGTGATTGATGAATAAAATTATGTTGTATATAAGGCCAAATATGTTGTGGTTGAAGAAATTCTGAAAATTTAAAATTATATGACTTATTAGATTCTTCTAAATAAAATTATAAATAATTTTCAAAGAAAAATAATCAATCCAGGTTTAAATTTTTGGATTTAATTATTTTTCGGGCTCGCACAAAAAAGTTGCCACACTCAAAAAAATAAGCAAGATATTGTTTTGATAGCTGAATATTATTTTTTACTATTCTATAGCATTATTAACTTCTTACATTTATATTAATTTTTTTTGGTATATGCGTGATAATAATTTCTTTTTCTATTCACGTTTAACGTAAAAATCAGAACTTTACTTAAATTTTCTTCACTTTATTAATAATAATACAAGGCTGTAGCCTAAGGTGTGTTGAATTAACTTTTTTTTAGAAACTTTACCTTTACGATTACACTTCCTCGGTACATTGTTTTGAAAAGCGCGTTGAATCATTGTGAAATATTCGCACATGAATTAACACACTTTGTAAATGTAATGTACCATACCAAATGAATATACTCGTATGATATTATATGCGTATGTAATCTCTCTACATATATCTCTCCTTTAACCTACATAACATATAACCACTTATAATTACTATGTATAAGATTTTAGTGTGCACTGTGTGTAGACTGTAATGTGTATACCTACCCACAGCCACAATTTCTATTCAATTACATTTATATGGGATGCGTAGTTATTTACCTATAGTTTATTTGTAACCAATGATATTTTGCTAATAAAGATATTTTAAATTTTAAAATCATAAATGGTTTTAAAATAACGTCAAGTACGACTAGGTATGCGGCTGGTTTAACTAGTAAAGTTCATTTTAATTAAAAGTAATTCATGGTTTGCTTCATGTTAATCTAAATATGCAGTTTGAATTTTGTCTCGTAATTCTGTAAACAAAATTTGCATAGATTACCCTTAAGAAAAATGGTAATCATTTTATTACATAATTGCGTATAATAACATTGATTTATAAATAAATTTATTTCAATTGTTATTTATTTACCTAAATAACTTATATCATACAAATTCCATAATATTTAATGAAATATGGTATTACAAATTAAACTCATAATTCGCAGTTACTTGCTATTTCAGAGACAGGAAATAATAGTATAAGTTTAGTAGAAATTGCTCATCATTTAACTACGTAGTAATACATAATATTTATCTCTAGAAACATTATTTAATAAACAATTTCTATAATGAGTGAGAATAAAACCTAACTTTTGCTAATTACTTTCAAATTTAATTGAGGTGCTACAGATTTAAAAATTAATATTGATTTGAGCAAGAAAAAAGCTGTGAATATAATTTATATGAAAATTGAGCGAATTGATTAAGAATCAGTAGATAAAGCTTGTAACTATTCATTTTAAAAAAAAAAATCAAATTCGATTGAAATCGGTTGATTTTTAAATCGTGATCAACCCAATAAACTAAACTTTTCATTTTTCAGAGATTTTCATATCTACTGTGTATTCCAATCAAAAATTAGAATTTTAAATCTATTTAATATTTATGATATCCATTATAATGAGTTCTCAAATTGAACTCCACCTACTTTTTAATAATAGAGATAATTTAAGATCAAAGTTTATCGAAATTGGTTCAAAAAATAAAATATTTTTCTATTATTAAAATAGTTAAACTATGTTAAATTCGAGGGGTAGGACACTACTCAAATACATTTCATTGAGATAACTAACAGTCAATTAACATAATATCAGTTCAAAAACGAATCACTGGTGTGTTAAAATAGTTATGAAATTACCTTTCATTTGATGTACTGTACACATTCCCATTAAAAAAGTTTTGGCCTAGTCGCTTCAATCGTATTTTACACCATTTTAATTACACCAGTTTATTAACTTCCCTGCTATTTATATTTATGTAAAAAAAAATTATTTAATAAATACATAGCTATATGCAATATACTATATAAATCGTTAAATTTGGTTATTAGCAAAAAAATTTATGTATTACAAATTACATATTCGATACACCACTTAATATACCGGGCATTTTCAGAATATGATGCAGCAAAACAAAAATAGTTCGACATAGCGTTTATTTATTAAATTGGGATATAAAAACTTCTTCTTTTGAGAGTTGAAGTCTTCTATCGAATTGGCATACAATAGGGTGGTCTTATGATTTATTTTTATCGGATCCTATCATTGTAAAACTGAGCTGGGAATAAAATTTTAACTATTTTGTAAACTGTACAGTTCAAATTCAATAGACACATAGCTTTGTTTAAACATTAATTAGTTTTTTCCTAATATAATTGGAATATATACAGAAATTAGCGGTTGATCATTTTTTACTTCATTTTTGAGCAATTCGGCTGAATTTTGAAAAAAATCAAGTATTTGTTTGGCAAATTTTACGTCAATTTTTTTATAATATTTTTTTTTTAGATTATATTTAATTTTTGAGAAATTCGACCACGTGTTTTTTTTTTAATTTCTTGGTCGGATTTCGATGGTCGCTTTACTAGACTCTGAGTCATAATTCAAAAAGTCAATAAAGTAGTTAAAAAAAAGTTTTACGAAACCAATACTTGAAAAACCTTTTTTTCCAAAAATGACGTAAAAACCATTTTTTTAAATCGATCATTTTTTTAATTAAAAAGAACTTCTTATTTGCTATTTTAAATCAAAGAATTTTTTCCATTATGTTATTTAAAGTCTAAATCATTTTTTTATTTTATAAGAAATTCGATTTCCTGAATATTTTGGATGCTCAATTACATTAAAAACTTTAAACCGTGCATAATTCAAGTTAGAAATGACTTTAAAGTATGTATATTAAATGTATATTTAATTCTATTCATGGTTTTCCTATGTATACCTTAATAGGATATTGATAATAATAAATTTAATTATTAGTCGCACAAATCAATATTATTAAAAAAATGTAGTTATACAATATTTGAGTCAGTGATGATTGGGAACTAAAATTTTCTCCATTTATTGAATTGCGAAAATTAGCCTTTCAATAACAATTGAAATGTTTCTTATTTAATTTTAAAGTCGTTTCTCAATTCATATAATTTTTTGCTAGATAGAAATAAAATTCAGCGTTGACCTATGTTTATCATATTCATATTATAATCATGTCTGAACATAGGTTTTGAATAATTATTTACAATTAATACAAGTTTATAAGTTTAGTAAGTCTAAAGACGGTTAAATTGAATTTTACTTCAATTTAGGCAAAAACTATAAATTCAGAAATTGCCTAATTGTATGAATTAGCGTAAGTTATGAATATCACAATTACAAATAGTCCAAATTGTCAGAATTTCCGTATGACCAGTCCATCCCAGATTTACAATCATTTATATTTATTTTATTACATACCAACTAAATAAATTTCTAGTTGAACGTAGGAAATTCTAAAATTATAAGCTCATTACTAAATTATAATTGACATATATTTAATGTGTAACTGTAACTGCACTGTAATGAATTACAAAAATAGCTTAAATAGTTTTCTATTCTTTCATTTCCCACATATCTAGACAGAATAGCAAAAACAAACAATAATTGATATTAATCGATTTTATGTTTCCAATAACACTAAAAAAGAATTATTAAGTGAAACTCGAAATTTATTCCACACTTTTACACTAAATTATAAATATATTTTCAAAATCAAAATCTCATAAAAATTGTATAGTGTGCGAGACCATAAATTGGTGGAATAAGTATAATAGTCAAGCTATTCAGAAATCGATATCAAACACACTTGCGTTTTATAGACATAAATGGTAAATGGTTATCGTTATTGGTAAGATGCTGCTAAAAGGAGTTGATATTTTTCGAAAGTTTATCTATCTATTGAATGTTCTATATATGAAATGATTGTGTAATATAGTTAGTTACTTGCGCAAATATTTAAAGAAATTGTGTTAGATTGCGTCGATAGAATTTTATCCTTAAATTTATCAATAAAAAGATGATAAACGAGAAGATCACAAGCAGAGTGTTATAGTAAATATGGACTATTTTATATAGTGGTAAGCGGCGGTAAAGATTGTAGTTGCTCTTCGATTTTTTTTTTCTTTGCTTACATTTAAGGAGCTGTACCACGGCATTTTAATATGTTAGAATATCGTGGCTATATACCAATATAATCAATGTTCATTACGGTGGTAAATTTCTTCTCGCTTATAATTTGCATACTAATGATTGATGAATTTATATGTAATGACGCATATCTCGAAACTTAATTTTTGGTAAGAAAAAATAAATGGTGAATTAAGGAAATTTTTTGAAACATTTGTCATATTTGAAAAAAAATAAAATTATGTCCTTTTAATTTTATTTATATTTGAGACACGCTTTTGATTACGATATAATTTTTTATCTGATTGAATTTTTATTTAACTAACAATCAATTATTTGAATGCCTTTATAAGTACTTAGAGGTATTAGCTTCGCTAATTAATTAAAAATGCTTTTATTCAATAATTTTTTTTGACACATTTTAATACCGATAGGTTTTGTGGGTTTTAATTATTACAAGTTTTCAGCAGCTGAACATTTTTAACTGAATATTTAATTAAAATTTAAAAGGAAAATTGTCTTATAAAATCTTTATATGTCCAAATATTACCATTTAAAAAAATGAAGAAATATTGACAAAATTACAATAAAAAGAAAAAAAATCGCAAGGATCCATTCAAAAATTTAGTCACAGATCGGCATTTGGTTTAAAATAACGTAAGTAAATAAAATTTCTGTATATTTGCAGCAGATCTATTTAATGTTATAATTTTAAGCTAGAACAATGTCATCATATACTGATAAAAATATTTTTCAAATATATTTTACTTCATCTTAATGTACAGTTCTTAATTTCTCACAATTTTGTTGGACCTTTGATAAAAACGGTAGATAATATAATATCTAGTTATGAACTTTAAAATTAGATTTAGATCAAGCATTCTAAGGTCATATTTTCAATGTAAAAAACTATAAGGAAGCAAGTTAGAAATTTGTCTTATTTGTTTGAGTGGGTACGAGAGGTACGATTGCCACAATGACTACATATGTGCTCAGACAGAAAATAAAGATTGTCGCTCTTCATAATTTCATAAGTTTCCCTTCTATCAGCTTATATTTCTACTGATACATTTTTTTTCCTATCTCATAATTTTTCTTATAATCGTTCAGCACCTATTATAATCTAAACAAATTTATTCGTATATTAAATTAATGGTTTAACTATTATAAATCGGCCACCCTCCACGTCTATAAATGTCTTATAGAAATAGGCACAATAATGAATACAGCCTAAAGTAAAATAGGTACTTAAATCCACATACATTTGTGATAAGCTATAATGCATTATATTAAAACCAAAAATATAGAAAAAAAATAGCATTCGGTTATTTTTATTTATTAATAATAATAGAAAAAAAAATGCATAAAAATATTGAAAATAAAATATCTCCTCTAATGCCCATCCCATAAATGACTGATACACAATACAGTGAACAATAAACATTCAATGCGAAAAAATGCACCCCAGTATATTTTTTTCATTTCACGTTTTCATCATCATCGTTCAAAACATTGTATTCATTTATTATTACAACCATTTACCTACGAGGTACACGAACACATTATAGACAAACTATACAATAGATGTGCGGATTTACTTTTTTTATATCTTTTTTTTTTTTTTTTAGCAATAATAATATACTGACGACCTACGAACGCAATAATACACTATCTACTCATTTTATATAAATTCACATAATAATAATTTATACATGATTACAATTTCGATGTTTTTACAGCCTACTTGTATGTTATGGCTTAAAAAAACAATAATAAAGTACATGCATTTTGGGTTTTTTTTTTCTATAAATAAAATTGATTGTTTGTGTTAGCCTTTTTTTTATTATTGTATATTATTATCGTTATAAAATTAATCGCCTTGAAACGCCTATATTTTGATAAAGGATTTAATATCATATATTTATATATATATATTTTCATTTTGTTTACATTTTTAACATTAAATTGAAACTGGGACTATTTTTCAATTTGTTATTATTGAGGTTTAAAAATCGCTGATGCTACTTAGGCCTCATGAATGGAACACATAGTTTATAATTTGTTTTTTTTTTTTCATGCGCAATTTCGATGAACAATTTGTACTATTTCATTGTAACCAAACTAAAGTGAAAGCGAAATTAGCAATTACAATATAGATCTGGTAATAAATTATTGTGGAATTACAGTAAAACTTCTCTAATCGAAACATTTATTTGAAATCTGCTAAATTAGAGATGTGTTCAATTTTTTTTAACGATCTAATTGTATCGATAAAGGATGTGTTCGAAAGTTGATTCGATTTGGGAAGTTGTTTTAGTTTATTTTTATTATTATTTATTGTGAATTCTGTTTTTCAGATGTTTTCTTTCTTACTGTTAGGGAGGAACTGTACGTAATTTAGTCGGAAAACTGGTGCGGAATATAGCTTGTCGTCGAACCGACTTCTATTTTTGCATTCAAAAATTAAACTAATAAACATCAATGTTATTCAGGTCCTTTATTAGCAAAAAAAAAAAAACGAGAATGAGGTTAACTCTTTTTGAGTTAAGCCGATGTTATAGTATATTTAACATATTTTAAAGCTTAAATAAAAAATTATAAATAATTAATGAAAGGGACAAGTTAAGAATAGATGTATTTCTTTAGTTCAATAACTCGATTAAAATGTATACGTACAAATATTATAATTTTTTTTTTCAAATATTTTTCAATTAGCCATTCATAATTGAAGACCACTTAGACTTCCAAAACAGTCCTTGCATACCAATATTCCACCTACTCATATTGCGGCATGCCAGTCGGCAACATACTGTTTAATCCACACATGCTTTCCATTACATATTACGTATTGAGAGAGTATCAAAATCAAAAGTATTTTAATATTTAGGCTCTTCGCTAATAATTATATTTATATGGCTCTGGTTCAGTAAACAGAACTAAAAAAAAATTCATAGAATAAACGAAATTTTAAGAAATTAAGTAAATACTTTAATATAGTATACCTACGCATTTTGAAATTTATATTGACTTGATGCAAAACACAATCATATTTATAATAGGTCATGCGAAAGAAAATTCCTTTATGCACACAATTAACTTCTAATCTAACATTTTAGAGCTTCTGTTCATGACAACTTAATTAGGGGTAAAAGATATGGCTGAATAATTGAAAGCGAAGAGAATAATTGTAATATTATATCAAATAACATTGCTCACACTTATCACGTGGAAAATATTTAACGCTTACAAAAATTTAAAAATAAAGCTAAGCGATGCTATCACGATATTGTTGAAAATTGATCTTTAATATATTTGTGAAACGAAATCGCGAAATCGCTACAACTTAAATAAAAATTAAAGCTATTAAAGTGTTCCCGTCCCGCCTACGTCAACTACTTATCACTTATGAAAATTTCCCAATTTTATTAGCTGATTAACCATACATAATTTCATTATGTCAATTTTGAATTTACATAATGGAATTAATGAACATTTGTATTTAAGTTTAATAAAAAAACAAATTAATAAAAACAAAACTAAAATAGTTTTAAATGATTATTTATATTCATTATTTGTTTTGCAGTAAATGAGAAAAAATAGAATGAGCCCATCGATAAGTAAAAATTGATTTAAAATATAAAATAAATCAATTCATTTATTGAAAAGAGATTTATAATTAAAAATACAGCAAAAAAATTATTAAACAGCAATATGATCAGTTAATGTACTGCTTTTTTTTTTTTTTTTTTATAGTTATTCACAGACTTATTTAATAAAATTCAAACTGTTTTTGCATACAATAAGCAATCATTTCATTTGATTAATTCATAAATATCATAGAATTTATAATTATAGAAAAGAAAAGAAAAGAAAATGATCAGAAAACAATAATCTACGTAAATGAATTAAAAATTAAATACAGATTTATTGGTCTGGCTTTCCTAAAAAAAATCTATTCAGCCTAATTTTATTAATTAAATTTACAGTGCTCTGTTTTAATGCACACCGGTTTTCTGTTTTTCATTTAATAATTAATCTGACTCACTAATATTTATATACATAGACAGAAATTGATCTTACCATTTCTAACTTTCGCACACTCTTTTTTATCACCCAAAATTGCTGAAACACTAAACTTTAAAATTGGTTTAGCACTTTCTTTTAGAATGGTTTCCTTTGTATTAACACCTTCATTACTGTCACACTTATCACACTTGAAATCCAATTCAATATCATTATCCTCATAGGTTGTGGTGTCAGAACGTTTCATTATTTGAAAATGGCCACATTTAGCACAACACATTTCTATTCCTAAATGTCCAGCACTATTTCGCATCATTGTATTATATGTCCTTAATAAGCTTTCAGATAAATTCAGCTTATTATCATTGGATGGTGATGAATGAAGAATGTCATTATTTTCCGGTGAACCACATAATGAATCTTTTAAATCAGATGTTGTATCTGATTCTGTATCCGATGATAACGACTCAGAACGATCTTCTTTATCGTTAAGAATATTATCGACCAAAAATGCTGTTGACATTTTTATTTAATTTTTGTTTTTATACTTTTTCAATTGATTTCATTTAATTAATTTTATAACACAATTAGTGGTATTAAGCGACGCACCACATAATTTATTTTATTAACAAATATCCAAAATTGAGAAGATTGAGCAAATTAATTAATCATTGAATCAAGTTAAAACTATAAATAACAGTTGATAAATAAATTCCAAAACGACACTAAATTAATTATTCTCCATAATAATTACTATAATAAAAATAACTAAACTAAAACAATGCGAATACTCTGGTATTGAATACAAGCACGTGTAACCAGGACAACATCGTCAATTGTACTAAGCACTAAATGGTAAAACTGATGAAAGGTGGTTGCGGAAAATTTACTCAATCAGAACTGTATACATAAAATTATGCGATCTATATAGAACCCACCCTATTTTTAAGGGATGTTATTGAGATATGTTCTAAGTATATAATATTTAACTGAGAAAAAAAAGAGAGTAAAACGACTACTAAATGCTCTACATGCAACTGTTTATGGGTTTCACATGCTTTTTGATGGCTTCTGCAGAGGATATATACCAAAGCAATTTTAATCGCCGTTCACTGTTCAACTATATGGATATATTCTATATAGCGCTATAATAAATAAATTCTTATTTGAATGTACCATAACAATAAAAAAAAAAAAAAAGAAAAAAAAATAGAAAAAAGTAGAATGTTTCAGAGGCGTGGTTTATTGTGTATATTTCGGGGAAATTTAGAGAAAAATAAATTTTCTACTTTTCGTACGCAACGAATTTTTTGATATATATACATATTTTTTTTAATTCCATATTTCTAAATAAGTACATAATGTTTTAAAATTAAAATTTATGTATGATTGTGCAAGGAAAAGGCACATTACATAATATGCAAAAGAAATAAATAGCAATTTTTCAATGGATATTTCAATAGGAAATTATTAATATTTTATTTCACATAAGTAAAAAAAAAAAACATATATTAATGTAGGTATTGATAAAGGTGTTTAGCGCTCATATTTGATACTGAATGTATAATTTAATGATCAAATAAATATTATTTTAAATTAGATGTAAATTTCAGAAGTATGTTGAAGAGGTAAGTAAGTATTAAAATGATATAATGTTATGGATAGCACTCATACGTAATTCTTGAATATTTGTTTTTAAACTCTGAATTTGTATTTAGTATTATTAACTGGGTAATATTAATTTATAATAAAGATCGATTTAAGTTCTAATATAATATTTATATATATAATATATAGATTAGTTATATTTCTATTTTAAAATTAAATTATTCTTAAAAATCTTTAATAAATACTTTGTCATATGAAAATTAAATTCTGTGTAATTTTTTTTCCAAAAACAAATTAAGTTAAAAATAAAATATTTAAATTAATTAATAATATTATTAAAAAAAAATGAATTATAGATTTATTTATTTAAATGAAACACACTAATTATCGTAATTGCCGCCTGCTAGACATGTTACCATGCGTGGGACTGAAAGAAATATAAGCTCTATTTGTCTGCTAATCTTATAAGTAACAATGCCTGAAACTTTTAATTAGAAAATTGATGTTCTGCTCGCATTATAGCCCAATGTTACTTAATCTAACTAACTAAGTACATAATACTTAATTTTGAAGATGGAAAAGATAACATCTACTTTTAAAACCATGACTGTTTTTAACAAAAAAATATAAAATAATATTCTTAATCAAAAAACTTTTTCTCACATATAACAAGACCGGATATTAGGCATAAGACGATAATCAGGAAATTAAAAATTCTTGAATTTTGCCAGAATCATAAATTTTTTTATAATTTGAAAAGTAATTGTTCAATAGGTTATAGATTTAAAAATAATAAAAATTATTATTTAAATAAATCCGATGATGTGATGTAAAATAAATACAATATTAAATGAAACACTGCATTTTAGTGTTTTCCTTATTTTCATTTTATTTGAAAATTGCACGTGTAATTGAGATCACAATTTTTTGAAAAAAAAAAAAAATAATTGAATTAATAATTGAAAAGAAAATTGTATTCAATATTTCTAAAAATTATATTTAGCATTTTTAGAAATTTTAATTAAATTTCATATATCATTATTTTGATTGACGTTTTAATTTTTGTATGCTTACTTTAATTTTATGTTTTTAATTCTAATTCGGAAACATTAATCTTCGTATAAGAAAAATTGCAATATAATTAATTTTTTTAGGAAAAAAAATGTCATAAAAAAATGTGAAGTTGATGGGACATTATAATGATAATGATAACATTAATTATATTGGTTATTTTCGTTATTTTTTTTTTGGATCACATCAACTATAAATAAATGCTTATAATCAATTAATTTCATTGGAAGCATTGAAAGTTGGTTAAATCATTTTTTCTAGAATTAATTAAAGCAGATTCAAATATTTATTCTGCGTTTGATAAAGAATGAGTTATAATTAAGTCACTACGTAAATTTGGTACTTGAAATAAATCATAATAAGATAAATAAACTCTGCAGTTAAATGTCTCAGGGTTATATATTTTGCGCACAATAAAAAAAATCTATGAATACATTTAACATAAGCCATTTCATATGGTAAATAAAATAAACTAAACCCTTCTGACACTCATGCAGTTTTTAATATTTATTTTATAGAATTTAAAATATTGGTTTTTTGGTTTATTTAATGTCATAAGCATAGCCTCTAGATATCAGTTATAAATAGACGAAATTATAGAAAATTAGATAAACTTTTCACTTTAATCTGATGAAATTCATTATACTTTAAATTTTAGAATGACCGTATTGGAGTTTGAATGTGTCTATTGACCTGCATTTTATATTTTATCAGATCAATTCATTTAAATTGGTTTGATAATAAAACTCACTAGAAATTTATAATGAATTAGAGAATCATTATATAAATAAAAATTATTAATTATTAATAGATTCGTATAAAATTCTCTAACCATTTACAGCCTAAAAGAAATTATTATAGTTAAGTGCAAATTGTTTAAATTGTCTATGAAATCAGATGTGACTTTGAGTAGAAATTCTTTTGTAAAAATGTTGACAATATAAAAATTACAATAATTAACTGTCATATTCTTTTATTCGATTAAATTTATTAAATTTTTATTATGAACATTGTTTTTTATTTCAATTTTCCGTCAAGAATTAATCAATTGCATAACAATATTAATGCCAGTATATGAACTGAACATTCTAATAATCATATTTATAAAAATAAAAAATTCGTAATATAGAGAACGCAGTACCTATACGAAAATAGTACCAACAACTACACTAAAATACGTATAATAGCCGGTTCGACTATACCCATAAAACATTTATTATTATTTTATAGGAGAATGAAGCAAGAAAATAAAGTAAACGAAAGAGGGTTTAAAAAATTGTGTACGGATGTATATGACAGCTCGATTGTCTGAATAATATGCTTTTTGTGCTGCCGCTCGCTATATATACTTATATGTTGTGAAAGAAAAATTTGTGTGTTGGCAAGCAAAATAAAAAGAAAAAAAAACCAAAAAGAAAAAAAAATCGAAGAGAGAAGAAAAATAAACTATGGTAATAAGCATGTAGGCATAGTCACACACATACACAAAACAATTTTCCTGAAGTTATAAATGTTTTATGATGATAATAATAATGATAATGATAAATTATTAACGATGCTGATCGTCCTCTTTGAGAGCTTAATAATAAACATAAGTGTTTATAATCATAAAGGGTGTATGATAAATTCAGTTTTTGTATATATGGTAAATGGTATGTGTGCTGGTAGAAATTGTAACTAAAATATTGATATGTATGTGTATTATAAATATATGGAGATATTTTGACCATCTTCTTAGCGTAGCATACATCTAACTTTACCTGTTGTTATAAAAAATAAATAAAATTTCATCAAAATAATCGTTAGACTCTGATGATTTTTATATGTCCCAAAATCAATATGAGACTATTTCTTAATTATTAACACCATATTACAGAAATTTCTAGGCCGTCTTACAATAAATAAAAAATAAAATTGCTAATATTTTCTAAGAAATAAAAAATAACATCCATAAGTCAAACTGCATTTGATTTTTTCCATCTGACACTAACATCTACCTCCTAAGAAATAACAATCAATAGCAACAATTTATATAAAACATTGTCTTCATATAGATGTGTTTATATTAAAAACAAACAAAAAACAAAACAAAATAAAAACAATTTTTAAGAAAATTTCTCGAGTGTTAAAATCGCATTTGGTATTGTTATTGTTCCACTAGCAACTAAACTATGAAACCTAAACAAAATTTATTTATTTCTGTCTCGGCTGTAATAACTCATTTTGACAAATAATAATGTATAATAAAAAGCAATATAATTTTTGTTGTATGCTTATTTTCTATATCACGAAAAAGATTTTGTATAAAGTCATAAATTTTGAATTAAAACGCACTTGAATGACTTTAAATTTGTCAATTATATAAACATAATTTTCAATTTTACAATAAATAAGGGTTGAATACACATTTTCTTTTTGTCATACTATGAGTAAACTTTTTGTTACAAATTTTATTGTAGGTATGATTTTACATTGTGATTTTTATTGTATTGCCAGGATGTTTAATTTTAAACTACATTTTGTAATTTGCATAAAGCGATAAAATATTAAATTTTTAGGTTTTTGGACTGTTAAATTTTCTCAACGCTTTTTGAATAATAATTTATAATAGCGAATAAAGGTTTTCAATTAAAATTTTTTGGAAGTTACTTCGCATTATACAATATATACATATGTAGGCAATATATAGTTAATAAGATAAAATTATGGTAAAATTATTTAATATGATCATTAAATTTCACTGTCGTTTTGAGTTTATAGCGATATATGTTTTTGTCTTAGATCTATATACACTTATACAGCTACGGAATTCCTAAATCGATTTTAATAAACAATCATTTGTTATTTGCACAACATAATTATGCGTCGTAAAAATTTCAATATTAAATCATTTAAAAAATATCACGCACAATAAAGAACTATTGCTTTATTTAAGGTTTTTCTTTTTGCATAACTTGAAAAAGTGATTTCTAAGATTTTAACTAAAATTAAATGAATGAGAATTATTCATTTTTTTAATATTAATGATCAAATAGCCAGAAAAATCTAGAAATAAATGTTGAATTTATAGACTAAAATCTTAATAGCTATTGCTCGAAGACGGCTAAGAAAAACTATTCTTATGAACAAAAAATAAAGCCAAAAATGTAATATTGGTTTGGTTCATTAATAACGTAGAGATACCCAAATCACCAATCAATGACACCATTGAAGTATAATCATCAGATATAATTTCATCCTCTCATTGTATTATTCTATATGATACTAACTTGAGTTTAGTTTACGAACGATGAAACTTTATAACAATGGGTTTCTTTTAATGTTCCATTTTATTAATTAACTTGAATTCATTTCTAACCATTTCTGTCGCAATATATATTTACATAAAGTATAAATATTGGCTTTCTATTTCCATTATTTTTTAAGTAATTTTTTTTTTAAACTGACGTTCTAAATAATAAAAAATACAAAAAAAAGAAACTAATAAAAAGTAAATTTTCTTTATTTTTATTACTCACAGTGCAGTTTAAGTAATTACAGTTAAAAGTTGAAAATTCCTTCTTAATATTTTTATTACAGCTAAAGTTCATAAATTCATTTTCTCGTCCCCGAATTATTAAATTTCTAATAGATATGTCACTGCCATACAGCGCCAATTATATTTTACAACAACTTTCAATAAATCATAGAATGAGTAATTGCTCAAGTGTACTTATTATTATATTATAATTGTGTCTACATAAATTTAGATACATATATATTATCAAAGATCATAAAACTTTAATATAATATAAAATGCATTATTAATTTACAATAAATTTACCTCTAATACTTACTTATACCTAATGCATTATTTATAATGTAAATGTCTATAAATAGTGCAAATAGTTAACTATGTGCACTAAAATTATTAGGCACCTTTATTATAATATTGCATGTACTCGACGAACCATCCCTTTTCTTTCTTTCTTCCTGTTTTTTTTTTTAAATATTTTATTGCAACATTTTATTTCAATTCAAACAATATATGATGACGATAAAAATGAAAATTTCACATTATTATATCAAACGAATTATATTTCAATAGCAATAAATTATTTTATCACCCCCTTCATAATAATAAAGATGAAAATTTTATTAAAAGATGTCGCTTCCAGATGTCGCCATATAATCTTTTATCATTTTCTTTTGTTCCTTTTGCCTGATGGTTAAAGCTTTTTAAGTGAACTGTAATAACAACGTCATATTATATTATATTATTCGATTCGCCCTCTTCAAATATTATTCTATATATTAATATAGGAAGAAATACAGATATTGAGATATCTATGTGTGTATAAGTTGAGATGAAGAGTAAGAATATGTACAATGAGAAAGAAGAAAAAAAGAAGCAACAAAAAAATAAAAGAAGAAGAAAAAAACGTACGACCAGAATAAAGGAAAATCGTTAATTTTCCATCATTAAAAATCGTATATATGTATAATAATTTTAGATTGGGTAGTAGATATTTCATTATTATATTGTTATGCTTAATAGAAAATATTTCAAAAAAAAAAAAAAAATCGGAACAAAAAAAAGGGAGAATAACAATTTATTGCAAGATAATTAATAATGGGAATTAAACGATTTTCTTTTGCTTCATTTGGTTCAGTTATGTAGACCGAAATACTAGTGTTTGATTTTGGGCTGATTATATTTAATTCATTATAAAAATTATTATCATTACATTCACTTATAAATATTGCCAAAGGTTATTTCTTTGCGCATATCTAGATATTTTTATTATTATATGTATGTAACAAAGGATATGATTTCGGATATCGACATCACACGCAAGACAAACATTTATTATTGAAAAGTTAAACTAACGAAATTCCAGCTATTTTATTGGACCCTTTGCGCAAACACATATGTTAATAGATTTGTGAAAATTAAGAGCATATGGAGTAAGAGCCCTTTGCATATTTCATTACATGTTCGCACCCTCTATGAACGTTTTGAATGAATAGAAACGGATGGAATGAAAACCACCAGAATTCTTATTCGAATTTTCAATTTTAAATATATATGTTTGTATAAATAAAGAGTAAAATTGAATGTTCAACATTTTTTCTTTTTATCTTTTTTCGATTTTCTGTATAGCTTCTTGAGATAATATATATTTGGCTAAGTATCTTTCCTATGTAATCATACTGACAATAAATATTTATTAAGTTTTTAGATTTCTATAGAACAGCAGTAGTGAAATGGCAGAAAAAGAACTAGAGAAAAAAAAATTGTACAGATTTGGCAGAAAAAGAACTAGAGAAAAATAATTTTGTACAGATTTGAAGATTACGATTTCTAAAAATAATGAAATGCCGACGGATTATTTATATTATCTTTAATATATTAATAAATAATTAATACGAAAGAAGAAATTTTCATTGTGTAAATATATTCTCTCATTGGTATATGGGGAAATAATAATGAATTAGGAGGATTATCATTTAATAATGTGTCCGATCTAGTCTCTATATAAAACATAGTTGAGACACTAGCGTACTCACCATTTCTCAAAACGGTCATGCAACCTCAAAAAAATTAAATTCATTAGATTCACCATTTTTATATA
>JAABKK020000003.1:2040986-2052277 GCA_011634745.2 Catotricha subobsoleta
CTCGAGGATTTGAAGACGTGTTTTTGATTTGCAATTGTTTACAATATCTTTGCTTGCAATATTTGTTGAAAGCTGAAACTATTGCTGTGCTACAATTGAATTTCAGAGAAATTTGTGTTTTTTAAATTTTTTAAAGGTTCGGTTCGGCCGGACTTTAAACGCGATAGTTCGGTTCGGCCAGACTTTGAGCTGCGTGGTCCGGTTGGGTGTTCAGTCCGGCCGGACTCTAAAAAAGACGGTCCGTTCCATCACTAGTTATAACTCATTGCTCTCAATCATTAATTAATCACCCTCGATTAATGAAAAATTTATAGCATTCTATAAATCTATGTAAAATATGTTTATTGACTATGTAGGTTTATGATTTTATTTCTAAATAGAATAAGAACACGTCAAATTGGATACATATATAAATTTCAGGCACCTGGGAATCAGATAATATTTATTCATTTACACGATTTTTTTTCTTTTTTTATGTAAATAAAATATATATAATATATATCATATGATGTATCATCCACAATTTTAGCTATAATTTAAAATATAGGTCGCAGCTTTTTATTTTGCATTATGTATATTGATGTCTCAATTAAAATGTTAAGATTTTAAAACCATTATCAAACTTAATATATTTATCCAACTTATAAATATATTCGTTTTTCTTTCAACTCAACAATAAATAGAATTTCAATTAAAGTCATCATATCGATATTTCAATAAGTTATTTGGAGCATTTATGTATTATGGGCGTACATTTTTGTGAATTTATGTGCGTGTGTATCATAATAGTTAAAATATTAATTCAAATATGTTTTTTTTTTTTTTTTTATATAATATAAAATATCTAGTTTTTATCCGCAGTAAACTTAATATAACTTTTATTTAATTAATAAACAGATGATTAATAATTTAATAATATTTGTCATATGTGTGCCTACTGCTATAACAGAAGGTAAATAAAACGAAATAAAATATTTTATTATTTTATTTTTTACTGAGGCTCGAGTATGAGTATTAAGTACGTAGCCAGACTGCCCATAATTATACCGTCTATTAAAAATGTTATTAATTTTTATATGTATTTAGATGACATTTTTTTTTATAGTTTTAAATAACTCTTCAAAACATTTGAAGATTTTATTCTTACGACAAATTTCTATGTCGGTAAATATTATTAATTCATTCATTATTTTTCTGATTGGATTTTTTTTTTACTTTTATGCGAGTGTAAAGTATGTTGTCAATCGGCCGATGATCGAATAAAGTATTCGTGTTAAAATTAAATATTACATTAGAATAAGAAGTTATTTTAATTCGAAAAATAAAAATTGAATGTAAAGTTGCTATATTCGATACATTTATATACAATAATAACAAAAATAAATAATTATTATCGACATAACATAACTTAAAAGGTGACAACAGCTTGACAATACTAACTCAGGATGTCTATTGGATAAATGAAGGATTTAGAGAGAGGGGCAATGGCTATCCCAAATGTACTGTAGGGCATTTAAAAAAAAATTATAAATATATTTTAAGCACAATTTAAAGAAAACAATCCTGGCATATTAGAAAGTATATTTGACAAAACGAATTTCGATAAATTTTTTTATTTCCTTCGTTCTCAATGTTGCTAAAAGAAAAAATGTTTTGTATTTAAAAGTGATTTCCTAAGTTAAAAATTCACTTGCAGCAATACTTGTAAAAGCTTTTACAATTTTGTTTAATACCACGTGACTTAAGAGAACGCTCTATGGGTACGAAAGCTTTTCGTATTTCTCACTAACGTGCAGCATTTTAAATGCATCTAAATCTAAACTGAACATAATCGCTGTATGTGAAAAGATTTTTTTATTTTATTTTGTGTTTTTTGCGTAAAAAATGACGTAAATCAACTATATTTTGCGGAATAGGCTAAAAATTAAAATTCAATTTTCAGCATTTACGAGCTAAAGCCTCAACTTTAAATATGATATGGAAAATTATTCATATTCAGCCCTTTTCGAGAAAAAGCGGGGCGCGCAACAGGGTTTTAGACATAGAGCCTATTAGAAATTGACGAGTTTCTTTAAAGTTGCAATTTAATTACTCCATTATGCGAAAAGGTTTTTAAGACTTTAAGAGTGCCCTCTATGTGTATAGAAGCTTTTACGCGGGAGGTTGCCATTTCAATGCATTATATGTAGAACATGATAGGTTTGTTTTTTTCCAAGTGGAGCCGGACCCCTACAACTTACATGTAGTGCATATAAATAAATTGGTTTCTAATCCAATTTTATTAATCTTTCTTGTTATTAAATAAAAAAATAAATTCGACATTTAAAATTTTACGCGTACCTAACTATTTTAAACATAACCCAGAACCACCTTAAAATAAAATAAAAAAAAAATGTTAAAATGGCAACAACGCAATAAAAGAGCTTTACTATTTTTTTTGTGTGTCTTTTGCATAAATAATTATGTAAATTAACTATATTTCGCGGAATAGGTCAAAAGTCAAAATTCTATTTCCTACATCCACGAGATAAAGTTCAATCTATCTTCAATTATGATATACACAAACACTACCATAATTTTCATCCATTTTCGAGAAAAATCAAAACTGCAAGCTTTTGCGTAAGGCTGCAGTGCATTCATTGTGCTTGGTGCACCGTACGGTGGGAACAAGTGAGAGTTTAAGATTTTTTTTTTAACGAACTTACCAATTAAAAAGGACAGAAATCGAGTTAATCGTACATTTAAAAACCGAATTTTAGTGCTAGATGTAATTGTGCTTAATTTTTTATTTCAATACCTATTGATGAATTTCAAAATAATTAATGCTTCAAGGTGAATAGAAAATTGTTAACAATTTATTACAAATTATTAATTTTCAAAGCAGATAAAAAAGTGAACATCTCAAGATATTTAATTAAAAAAATAAAAATAAAAAATAAATAAACGAATTTCAAATAATATCGATAATTTAAATGAATTTATGGACATAATGTGAATATATCTAATTAAAATACTATTGCGATTACTTAGGAATTTTTATTTGTGAACGTGCGTCGGACGGTAGTGATTGATTTTAGGAATATAAAAGATAAATAAAATATATTAATTGGTAAATTATCGATTAGGGGGAAAATAAAATATGTATTAAAGTTTGCAAATGTTATTTATACATACTTTCAAATATACACATAAGCCATTTTAATACAAATATTAAAGACTCAAAAATTATGAGCATCTTGCATTATTATTTATCATCGTCTACCATCTAGTAAGAGAACAATTTTTTTTTTTCTAGATACGAAATATGTATCATATTTTACTTCTTTTTTTTCGGTTTGAACATTTATCATAAATTCTATCTTTACTAAATGTTGCTAAGATTGTAGCAAATTTTTTGTGTATATATTCTAAAAAATCTCTGTTACATTTATAACCTAATATAAATATTATATAAATATAAAAATTTCAAACGTCAAGTGTACGTACAATATGCAATTAAATATTTTAATCATCATTTCCATTTTAGCATTATAAAAAAGTGTCATTCACAACTCAGTGAAAACTTTTCATTTTTTTTTTTTAAATAAATATATATTTTTTTTAAGTTTCCCAGTGCCTCTCCTGATTCATACTGGTTTCCCGTGATCCCCGTCGTACCGCGAATGCATTCAATATTGTATTGGGCCCATGGCCAGAACCTATCCAGGTGAGAGATTAATATCTTGACGTTATTTATTTTGAAAATTATTTTCTATCTAAATATTATTATTAATATGATTTTAAACTATTTTATGCTTCTTCTTAATTATTACTGTTTATTATTGGCTATTGTCATTATCAATAGAGTTTAAATGGTATATATAGAGACATATTATCTCTACTCTATATGTATTAAAGTTCTGTAAAAAAATTCTAACGATTATATTTTGGCATCAAAAAATATTTAATTTAATATACATTAATATAAATATCATTATATAAAATTACATTATTATAGACATTGATATATAAATCATCAAATATTTGGTACTAGATATAATATTATGTTTATCCAAATATTTAGTGCATTATGTGGATAAAATATGCAAAAAAAAAAAAATTAAAAAAAAAAATTACACCTAGGCTTCCGATCATAATTCATGTACGTCCCGCTTGCTCCAATAATTATGACAATTACCTGATCGTTGTGGGCTTGTATACGAATACATATTATAGCCAGGAATAATGTGTACACGTACATCGGATGTGGGTCGGCAAACTTCAGTTCGTTGTCGTCTTGATACGGATACCGTTGTTTTACAGCAACAGTAATGAAATAAATTAACGTATGCATTTCGAAAATGACGATTGGTAATGCAATAGATGACATTATGAAAACATGATTTACTTAAACCAATCCAAGCAGTTGTATAGAATGTACGTTTTGTTACACCAGCTGTCGTTAGATAAGACAATACAATTCCAAATGGTAGCCAAAATGCCACAAATATAATGAAACTATAGAAATTTGTACGAGCCAACGCTAAATCCCATGTATAGTTGAGACTCGGTTTAAAATTGGGTGTACTCATGAATCGTTTAACATCAATTATAATGCGCATATGAGCATAAAATGTTAAAATTAATGGCAATATAATTAGAATTGCAACTATTGCCGCCTGATACGGTGTCGTTCCATTCCATTTTCGTGTACAATAATCGAAGCTTACATCAAACATATATTGCATACCAGACGCAATGCCTGCAACAAACCATAGGAATAAAAGGATTGTTGTTGTGTTGCGTTTGTTGAACCATGATCGTGAATCTTGTGGTGTACAAAGTCTCAAATAATTTTCAAACGCTGTTAACTGTACAATAGAAAAATTATTTAGGAATAATTTAAAGAAGAAAAAAAACATTAAACAACTCTATTGACAACATCAAGCTTCTTGATCTTGATTGATTCATTTAAGTGTTTTCGATTTTTTAAGTCCGGTTTTCTACATCGTGAGAAATGTCAAAAGAATCTAAGTTCTTTGGCTGAGACAAACACATTTCATTGGTATTTCTCACTATTTAAAACAAACGGACTCAAAAAATTGAGAAAGTGAAATTCTTTATCACATAAATAATATAATAAATTATTTTCGTATGAAGAAATGAATAGTTAAGAAAGTTTAAGAAACTTGATAATGCAACTTAATTTTACGGTATTATTGTATAGAAAATAAGAATAAAAAAAAAAATGCAATAGTTTTAAGTAACTAATAATACTTAGTTGGAATTAACTGAATATGAATTTGTGCAGGGTTAAAAAACTGATGAAAATAAGATTATTGTTAAGCCTAATTAATACATACACTATACCAGTATACTGGTGGATTTGTATTGATGGATTGACAATTGCTTCACTTCAACTTAAAGTCTGAATTGCCAAAGCTATATCGTGCAATACCCAATTTCAACTGTATAAAGTGTGAAGGGTATTTTCAAGGCATGACACTTCATATTAATGAAAAAAAGTTCTTTAGGATTTTTTGATTATTCACCGACCTTCTAGTGGAATTCTGTCTAGGATATGCACATAATTTTTTTTTTTTTTTACTTAACAGTAAAAATTGACATGTACACGTACAGCCAATATGTGCGTTTGTCCATAAAATATAAGAACAAACACGCACATCCATGGATGTTTACCATTATGTAAAAAATAATCAAAAATATAGACACAACACAATTTCACTTGATTTTCACTGGAAGGTCGATTTTTCATCAAAAAATTCTGAAGCTGCTTTTTTCCATCAATGAAGATGTGGTCCATGCAGATCTCTAGTATGTATCTTAAGTGAAAGGAATTTTCATTAAGGACTATTAGGATAAATATTAACCTGTTCTTAATTGATAAAATTAACAAAATTATTGATACAAAAACAATAGAATGACGGAATGTTTGGTTTTATAAAATTAACTTTCACTTAAGGTACATTAAAGGTATAAGTGTAGATAGGCTATTTCGATTATACTGAGCGATTAGATAGTTTCTAAAAACTAAACTTTTAAACGTACAATTTATAAATTACTATTTATTCATTAAGTAACTACAATTTAACAAATTTTATATATAAATTGTTTATAAATAATCAAAAAAATAAATTATTTTAAATTGTTTATTAGAAATCATTTTAAAATTTATAAAAAAAGCTTTTAATTGAAATATTAAAATGATTTTTTTAAATATTTGTAAATCATTTACAAAAAATATTATTTGAAATTTTTAAATTGTGGTTTTAAAATTATTTATAAAAACTATTTTTTTTTTATCCCGTATTTCTTTCCCAGAATTAGAAGTTCAGTTGAACTATCAATTACACATAAGAAGAATAGTGAAATACATATTTAACAATACGGGTAATGACGTCGATCATTGATGGGTGAATATTAAAATGTTAGTGGTTTACGTTCACCGGTGGAGTATTGATTAAAATTTGGGTAGAATTTTTGTTTAACAGGCGGTTAATCGGCCTAGCACTAGAAACGGTTCAATTTAAATCGAACATATTAATCTATTAATTGTTAATTATTGAACAGAATCGAATTGAGAGAATAAAAAAAAAAAAAATAGATAGAAGAAGATAGATATACAAAAATGGGAAAATTTAAATTACTTACGGCTAATGATAAAATAGTGACTAAAAATGCACAGGCAGCAAAAAACCATTGTACTCTACAAATCGCCAAAGATGATTCATCCATACCAGATAGCAATACAATTACCGAGGCAGGTATCAAAATGCTAGATACTAATAAATCAGCTAATGCTACACTTACAATAAATGCGTTGCCTAGAAAATTATTGGTATTTTTTTTTTTTTTTTGAAATACAAAAATAGTAAAATCTATTCTATTACATTTTTACCATAATTTGACCATTAGGATTTTTTTTTTTTATTATGTACTTCTTTTTCAGCTATGAAATCATCCAAAACTCAAATAATCAAATTATAGCATTTATTGTAAGAACTAAATATGTAGGTATATGAAATTTAACTAAACAGCAGAAAAAAAAACTCACCAGCTTTTTTCAGATGATCTTCAATCATAACCGAAGAAATCATAAAAACATTGCCAATGCTTCCTATAACAGATAAACATGCAAGTATTAACAGTCTCGCCATTCTAGACCAATCGGCTGATAACGTAACCGGAGAGAAATCATCATATTTATGAGCTTTGGCAAAATTTTTGATTGCCGCTGCTTTTGATAATGATGTTACAGCGAATGGTGTTGCTACAGATGTTGTAGTTGTAGTAGCTGTTAGTGTGATAATAGTTGCTGCTAATGTTACATTCATTGTATAACAGTAAAATTACAAACAGCAAAATATGGTATTATCTGAAAAATTGAAATTTATTATTTTGTTAATTTTTTATGATTTAAATATGCGTTTTATTTAGGTTATTAAAAAAAATGTAATAAGAAACAGTAAAATCACTAGCACGATCAATATAAAACAATAGAGACCATACATTTTTATATTCCTTTTATTTTTGACGAATTTTGTAGCCTATTCAAAAGAAAAAAGAAAACTCAATGGAGTAAATTAAATTGAAATTCCATTCAAATGTAATATTAGTAACATCAAAAACCTATTATTGTCACGCTATAACTTAAAGAATGTTTCATGTAAAAAATACTAGTATAGTATACAAATACATATAAGTTCTATTTTGAATAACAATAATGTCCCTACGGTTAAAATTCAATTGCTTTGAATATCTACATATTGCGTCTTATGAAAAACTCATTAGTTATTGTATTATAACCATCATGGGCTACCCTCACCTGTTTTAATTTATTACATAACACGAAGAAGGTAATATACCTTCTTGTTTAACATCTTTTAGTATGGTAAGTTAATTTACCGCACATCGTATCGAATTTATGTATATTTTCCGTAGTTAAAGTATGCAAATTATTTAATTATATTCTAATCGGTCCTGTTCTGAATCGTCAACTCAGTTTATTCCAAGTGAGACCCTGTTTTAAGGTAAATTACATATATATGGTGAGAAGTTAGAATATTCGTATAACGTTTGATGTGTACCTGTAGTATATCTATGTGCACGTATTCAGAAAGATTAAATACTTTGGTTAAGTTTAAACTAATTAAATTTTATGGTATTAGCTCAATAAGCAAAAAATTTTAAGAAAGTAATCTTTTCGAGACATAAACAATTTTATCTTTGGAACAATTTCTACTCCATCAGTTAATATTTAAAACTTTTTGGAAAAACATTAAATTGCAGAGCTTTTATTATGAAGCGTCTATTATCATTGATAATTTATCAAGTAGTAATGGCCTAAATGCGCTGCTTTTTTAAAATAAATAATATATTCATAATTTATACAAAGCTCATAAACGTTCATTTGGTATAAAACTTCTGGGACTAATTATTATTATTTTAATCATAAAGATTTAAGTTTTGTCATTATCTTTAACAATTATTGGCGTTTGATTTCCTTGCAAATAATATAAAGAGTAAAACTAATAATAATGATACGAATAAAGCTTCGCTAAATGGGGAGTGCTTGCAGGGTGGGTGTGAGGTCATTTGAAAGCTAAGACCATTTGCTGTGTATCCACAAAGGGGGGGGGTGCCATTTCTATGTTTAAGGAGGAGAGGGATACCTTAATCTAGCCTAAAGTTAGTCCAAATCTAGCGTAAATCGAAAGCTTCGCTAAACGGGAGGAGCTTGCAGAGTGGAGGTGAGGTCATTTGAAAGTTTAACCCAAGTGCTGTCTATCCCCAAAAGATGATGCCATTCCTATGTTTTGGGGCTGAAATATTAATTTTGGTAGAATCTATTTTGACTGACATAAAAGTGTAATTTACTCTTTGTCAAAGCTAGATTTCAATGCCAAATCCCTCCTAAACATAGGAAGGACACCCCATTTTGAAGATAGACAGATAATAAGCTAAGCCTTCAAATGAACTCACTTACAGCTTGCAAGCACCCTCCGTTTAACGGAGCTTTCCATTTAAGTTGATTTATGCTAACTTCGGGGTGATAAATAATTGATAATTGCAAAATATGGTAGTAATATTTACTCTCCTATCAATTTTAAACAAAGTTGTTTAATTAAAAAATTCATACCACATCTATACCATAATTATGGTATGAACGTTCCAATATATACCTTAAATACCTTTTTTATACCTCGTTTTATACCTTTTATGGTATGAATTTTATGAATTTCATACCATTGTAGAGTGTGACAATTTTTTTTTCACAAGGGATTAAACTCGTTCTGATTTGTCAAAACTTCATTAAAATCATCATTATCTCTCTAGTGTATCTAAGTGTAACATTTTTCTATTTGATGCTTTATAAGTCATTAGTTATTAAATTATTTGATAGTAAATATACAGAACAAAAAAAAAAATATTTTTATTATTATCAGAAAGATCACAAGATCTCGGTTTTTTTTTTTTTTATTCAAATTATAAGCCAATTTTCTTGTTTAAAAAGAAAAAACGGCTACGAGTTCCATTTTTTTTTCCGGTGCCATCGGGTTTTCCCAAAACTACTTCGTTGAATTACAGCTATGATAATAAAAATACGCTTCCCACAATCCAATAAAATCCCAATCATTTGTTAAAAAGTCTTCAATTTAATATTATATCAGAAAATTTTCAAATAATCACCAGATTCAAAAAAAAATGTCCACAACACATCAAATTGTTGAATAAAGTAATAAGACATTTCAATTACACAAAACAAAATCATTAAAAACTTATCAAAATGACAAAAAAAGAACACCTTTCAAAACCTCCTATCCTATATCCACTTGTTCAAATAGTAATTTAATACTAACTGTGGACGACAATGTAGTGCTCTTAAATTTGTATATATTTTCCTTCTCTTATCACAACCACACAATCACCCATTTGATAGGTAGGTGTCCTTTTAATATTAAAAAAAAAAAAAAAAAAAGAAGAAGAAAAATTCAGATATTTGTGGAATGAGATATAAACACACACACACACACACACACCAACAGGTGGTTTTCTTCGTAACAATAAAATATTACTATATAGAAAATATACTATATTCAGACATATTATATTACGATTACGGTCACATTCACAATTTTCCATTTATTGATTGGTTTCTTTTCTGAAAGAATAGTTGACTGCTGATTGTGTTGAGACACAATAATTCCGTAGAAAGAATGCAGAGAAAATAATAAATTTCTGAGATCATTTCAAAAACAAAAAAAAAAAAAAAAAACAATAATAATAAAAAAAAAAAAAATATTATCTATAATGATTGGAAATACAAAAGAAATAATAAAATATAAATAGCCGGCAGGTATATTTTGTATTAAGTGTATATTGGTATTTTTATACCTACCTTTTATTTTCTTCCACATTTAGATCCCGATTGAACATTTAATCAATCTAGGCCTAGTATTTTTACGTTATGTAAGGACCTTGTTATATGCGTTATTATACGTGCTCATTATATTTTGTCTTAAACGTAAAAGTAATTGGAAACTCTCTGGTGGTTTATTTTTCTTTTTATGGACTGAATCTTAGGAACGTTGTGAGAGGATATTGGTCATCGATCGAAGTTTAAAAAAAAATGGAGTCTTTTTCTTATCAAAAAAAAAAAAATAGAAAGAAATATATTTTTTTCAATTCATTTGTGGATTAAGAGAATAGATGGAAGTTATAGTTTCAAATTAAGAAAAATTCAACAAATAAAAAATGTTGAACAGGAGTATGATGCAAAATTATGGCAAAAATTCGCAAAATTCGCGTAAGTATATATGTTTTAGCCATCACCATAAATTATGTACGTTATAGACGAAGACATTCAGTAATTAAGTTGAAACCAGGGCGTGTTTTAAAGAAATTTTAGAACTGCACCAGTTGAAATAGTGAGGGATGGGGGTAAAAACCCCAGCCGGCGGAGGCAAATTTTTTTGAAGATATATTGCTAAAATGTCTATGAAAATCAAAAATATTATATTTGGGGAAGCCTGTTTGTGGAATAAAACCAGCTTTCAATTTCATAAATAAAGAAAAATAATAATCCCTAGCATTATTCTATGTGTCAATTATTTCTCGTTTTGCTCCTTTTTATCATTAATTAAACGAATCCTAAGTAGAAAAGAAAACTTTTTTTCGCTTTTTCTCAGGATTGGGTGATCAAAATCAAAACCCATATATTTTGTCACAATTCCGATTCTGCGTCCAACGGTAGGTCAATCATTAAAATCCTTTCAGCCAATCCTGAGAAA
>JAABKK020000003.1:2052377-2086586 GCA_011634745.2 Catotricha subobsoleta
TTTCTTCTTACAATGCAAAATATACTTGCAAAAAATGTTATCAATTGTATATATAATATAATATGTATAAAGCATTTTTTTTTTTTTTTATATAATATATTTTTAATAATAATATATTTTAATTTTAGTTTTTAATTTTTTTTTATTCTTAATTTCATATTTATATATATATTTTTTTTTATTATTATTATTATTTAGTTATCTTTTTAACCATCAATAATAATTATTATTGTTATTTTATTTAATTATTAAATTTTATTTATACATTATGATGACCGTTTTAATGTGCATCTTTTCTTTGTATTGTATAAGTTTATTATGTATATTAAATATTTCTTATAATTTATTTACTTTATTTATAGGGTTTTTTTTTCTTGTTACTTTTATTGAATAATAACATTTTGTTAGTTAGAGAATATAAGTAATCTAGGTTTAATTAAGAGAAATGTAGTTTTTTTTTGTTGTTGTTGTCATAGAAAAATGTGATGTAAAATTATTATTATTATGTATTTTTTTTTTTTTTTATATCAATTATAGATTGTATTAGAAAGCATCGAGCATTCGGATTGCGTATGAACAATATAGAATTTTTTGTTGTTGTTGTTTTAGTTCTGAAATTAGATTTGATTATAAGCTCTATGGCTAAGTGTTTTTTTTTGTTTTTTTTTAGGGGAATTAGAGAAAGTTAATTTGTAACATATTTAATGTGGTTTTTTGGCCGATACTCTTTTACACAAAAAGTAATATAATTTTTGTTTGATTGGTTAACAACCGAAAATGAGTTTTGAAATTTAATGTCGAATCGATTAATAATTTGAAGCATTTTTAATAAGACAGTATCAAAATTGTCTGTATAGTTACAGGTTTGCCATTCCTTCTAATAAAATAATTTTCAAGTCTTAGAACATCTAGAATGCAATCCTTTCCTGGTTTCAGAAATATTCTTACCATAGCGTCAGTCTATAATATATTCTGGATATGCAAGTTTTGTAATAATAATACGAATTATATTAATTTGCAAAGAAATGAAATACACATCTTTGTGGCATTGATCCATGGAATTTTTTTTAAAGAAACTTTAAAAATGGCTGGAAATAATATGATATTTTTTTAATACTAAATTCATTCTTCTTTTATCAATAATATAAATTAGCCTGAACGATTCGATTTTATAATTTTCTTACAAATATTTATTTAAAAGTTTCAAAACGCTCAAATCAATTGTTTAGCTGTATATATGAAGATTATGCTGTTTTGCTTGCAGGATTACATTAGATACAGGGTAGAGACGTTTAAAAAGTGCGATTGACCTTTTTTTTATTTTCTCTTACAAAAATTTTATTACTTTTTTTATGAAGTTTTAGTTCTATCTGTGCTCAACTTACTTCGACATCCCATATTAATTTTGGTTTGAATCATTCATTCGCCTAGCTGTGACTGGTTTAAAATGCAGTACATAATTTTTCATAAAATCGTTTGTTGAAAGTTTAAAAAAAAAAACAAAAAATTAAATCACGTAATATAACTTTAGGGGGAAATTGCCTGCAAGAACAGTATAATGATTGATTGATAAATGCTAAAGAATAATGCCGGAAACTTGTCCGCAAACAAAAAAAAAAAAAAATTCTAGATTTTTCAGAACTATCCTCTAAAATGTTTAGCTAATTATGATTGTAAGCTAAATAGATTGTGATTTATTATTACATATTATACAATGTAGAATATTGTTCTACTGAATTGACAAAATTTTTTTTTTTTTGATTACAGTGAAACATCCACTAAACGTAATACATCTAAAACAATTTCTCACAGTCGGAATTCTATACCATAATCGGGGAGCACTTCAATTAATCAAACCAAACCCTACTGGAAAATTTAGGTATACTTTTTGTATACCTTGGAGGGCAGTTATTGGAACAAATTTTATACTTTCTAAAGTATACTCTTTGTAAAAAAAAATACTTTATATTGTATATTTCATATACCTTACAAGGTATTTATTATATATACCTTGCAAGGTATATAAGGTATACCAAATAAAGTATTTTTTGCAAAAAAAAAAGTATGCCTTTGAAGGTATAGTTAAATAAAAAGTATACCTCGGTATAGGTATACAATTTGTTCCAAAACCGACCTTCCATGGTATACAAAAAGTAAACCAAAATTCCAGTAGGGAAGTGGTACGTGGTAATCGAAATCGATGTCCTGATTAGATAGGTATCACTGTAGTTCAAACATTTTTTTTTCTATATATTTCATTGAAATGTGAACCTACAAAATGGTCTTACGCATGGCGCGTTCCATAAACATATTTATCAAATAATAACAAAATAAGAGAAAATTTGCAAAAAAAAAGAATATTTATATTAAACAATTTGTAATCAATAATTATTTTGTTTCTTTAGTTTGCACTACATATTTTATTATTAATTTCGATTTTCTTTTCAATAAAATATTCTTCCTATATAAGTACCTACATGAACTGAAGAGCATAATTATATTTTTTTAATGTTAATATTTTCTGCTTGCTGGTTTTTTACTTTTTTTGTTTAAAAAATATTTTATTATATGTTAACTTTGCCCGCGCACACGCATAATAACAATATTTTTATTATAATTCCTTTTGTAAGTTAATTTATAATAATTATAATTTTTATTACTAAATTGTAGTTCGAAAAGCAAAAACGCAACGAATAATGATTTATTTTATTTTATTTTTCTATTCTTTTTGTTTCTATCTTTCTTTTCATACTTTTTTTGTTTTTTTTTTTATTTTTTTTTGCTTTTGTTATGTAAAATATTTGAATATTTTTGGTTTTATTTATTATTATTATATTATATGTTTTTTTTTTTTTTAATTATTTTTTTTTATTAAATAATTGCAAGAAATACCCTGTATCCTATATATTTTTTTTATAATAATAATATAAATATATATTTATATATAAGTGTAATATACAAATGTTTTAATATACATTTTTGCAGAGCTAGCAAGAAATCAAACTAATGTCTCTAATGACATTTTTTCCGAAATTAATTATGTCTCTTCATTCAAAAAAATTCAATTTTCTATTATAAATATTTATATGAAGTTAAAAACGTCTGTTATAAAAACAGAGAATGATTAGTATAGAAAAAGCGTAAAGTATATTTTTTATAAAATCTCATATGACTAGATTTGCCATTTTAGTTATAATTATGATATCTAATAGAAAATAGTGAAATATATTGTAAATATCTGATGACATACCTCAAACTAAATTTTATTTATAACAAATGTAAACGAAAAGTAATAAAAGCTTGAAACAAACAAATTGTACTAAACAAATAAAATAAAAAGGAAGTGGTTTCTGTTTTTATTCGTAAAAGATAATATAAAATAACTTAAAAATATTTCTAAATAAAACTAAACTAATTTTTTTTTTTTTTTGGTCTATCAGAGAACGTCAAATATTTCTAAATAACAATATTATTATTTAGAAATTGAAGAATTTAATAAAACTGAGGTTTAGGAAAAATAAAAATAAAAATCATTTCCAATGTAAGTATTTTTGTTTCGCTTCCATTCCATATTACTAAATGGCAAAAAAGTTTTAGTGTTTGTTTCGGTTCCGTATTTATTATTGCGGTCTTTAAAATCTTAAACCATTTTGGAATCAAAGTTTATAGAAATATTAGCAAATACACTTCATTATTTTGTACCTATATGTTAATTAAAACTAACAATGTAATGTATGAATTTATAAATTGTTTTAATCGTTAAATGTGCGCAATGACTTATTTTGAATATTAAATACTAGATTTTACTTAAGCAATACAAAAAAAAAACAGTAGCCCTACTAGCTCAAGCATTTTTATATGCACACGAAATGAATACAATATAGATTGAAGAAGAAATGAAAGAAACAAAAACACCATATATTATTACTCGGATTAAAAACAATTTATTAATAAATAAATATGAAGGCGCACTGCATTTAAATTGAAAATAGTTCGTAAAGATGGTGTAAAAGTATAAGGTAAAATTATAGATATTTCACAGAATTTTTATTTTATTTTTACCTTTATTATTATTATTATTTTTATATTTATTTATTTGTAACTACATACGTTTCCACCCGTGATTACTGTATTACGCTTAATACAGGTTGCGGTTCTTCGTCATTTTCACTAATAATGATTTAAAAAAAAAAAGAGTTACCAAATAATATAAATCTAAATTAATTTTGTCTATATAATAAACTACGTTTTAACTAGAATTAAATTACAAGTAGGTATAAATAAATAAATTAAATAAATAATAAATATTGCACGTAAGTTCTTTTGGTTAAAAGTCAGAAAAAAAGTTTCTGATAATAAAATTAAGCGATATATAGCGTTAGCCGTAGCAGATTGTTTTAAAATATTGAAATTTAACTGTAATTATCTCTAAACATTTAATAAATAATAACTTTGTTTTTTTTTATCTTGTATAACATGAAAACTGTTTACCAAAATATGAAAAATAAAAATAGGAAAACACATAATTTCAATATGATATAATTTAACAATTATATATTTTGTAAGTAACCCCACCGAACGACAACGATAAATCATCCATAAATTCGTTTTTTTTTTACAATAATCGGATGCTCTTCCCATAAATCGGATATTTTCTCCATAAAATCGGATATTTTCCCCATTTTTGACGAAAGTATAGTTCATCTATTATGCCGTGATTATGCGAATTTCGTCTTCTTCTGCGCATCGTATCAATCTCCGTAAGTTATAAAGAGAAAAAATATAGAAAATAATGCGCAGAAGCCGCCATTTTGGTCACGGCAAAATAGATGTCCGATAATAAAGTTTATGGGAAGAATATCCGATTTATGGGGAAAATATCCGATTTATGGGGAAAATATCCGAATTTATGGAAAAAATATCCGAATTTATGGCAGAAATATATTTATCCCACCGAAATAAAGCCTTTATCTTGTATTTTATCTATTTACTATCCCCATTTCCAATTTTTATTATGATTCCAATATATATTATCTGGTGGCTCTATTTAATGAAACTAAATGACACTCTTTGAAACGTAAAATAAAAAAAAAAATAGTGTTTTAATGCGAGTTTTTTTTTAAATATTTTGTTACATTTAAAGAATAGCTAAATATCTTTATTATATATGCTATAGTTAACGCAATCATCTTATCTAGCCTAGACCGTTTCTAATTATTTTGTAAAAAAAATCTGAAATAGTCAATAAGTAGATAGATATAGATTTATTATATTTCACACGCCTAAACTAACATTGTTTTTCTATTTCTTGATTTTTATTTTAAATTTAATGCCTATTTATTTCAAATATGCCTTCATTTTAAATCTATATATTTTATATTTTGAATCATAATATTTTCAGGACTATGCTAGACTAAGTAGCAAATATATTATATTTTCTTAACTTATATAATATAATTTAATTTCATTTCATTTTTTTTTTTAAATATTTAGTTAGTTATTATATGGTTTTAGTTTTTAGTTTTATAATCATTTCATTACTTATTCTATAAGTACGTGTGTATGGGGGTGTAATCAGAAAATGTGAATGAATGTGAGTGTGTGTTGTGTGTGTATGTGTTTGTGGTTCATCAATAACCGATTTTTATTTGTTACCGCAAAAAACTAAGATAAATATGCTAAGTATAAATAATTTTATTTATATTTTATTTTGTCAATTTCATAATTTAATGGTTAATGCTTTGTTATTTATGGTATTTCAGTATAATAATAATAATAATAATAATATTTTTTATTTATATATATATTTATATACCTATATTATATTTTTTATATAAATTTTCTTGTAATCTCAATAATATAATAGATAATACCTAATGTTTTTTTTTTTTTTATTATTTATCCATTATGTGTATTTTTTATGCATGTGTAAAGATAATGTTGTATATTATTATTATTATTTATATATATGTAATTTTTTTTTTTTATTATTTTCAATTTTTATTCTTTTGTAATTATTTCTATTTTTTTTTTTTTTATAATTAATAAAATATTCCTAAACTACAAACTCTGGCCGAAATTTTTTTTAATAATTTTTTTCATTAGTTTTTTTTTTTTTGACTAGAGGTTCTGCTACTAAAATGATTAAAGTTTCTTGTCATTTATTTTATTATTTTTAATTTAATTTACTTCATTTTATGATTTTTCATTAAACATTTTTTTTTTGCTATTTTATTTTCAAAATACACAAACATACAAATGAAGAAAGTAGCTCGAAAATGAATTCAATGTTAAATTTAAAGTTTTTTTTTTTTTTTTTAATATTTTGATTATAGAATTATTGTTAAGTCAATTTCGACAAAATGCATCGTGGTTCATTTGTATGTGAAATTGTGTGCGCTGTTCTATTTTTATTAAAACATTTATATTTTTCAATATATTAATGAAGATCCTGGTATAGGTAAATTGAACAGATTTCTTTTATAACAATGCGGATAGAATCGCGCATATGTAATTTAAGCAAGCTCAAATTTATTTGTATATATGAACAGAACATTTTATTACTGTGAGATGTGAATATCTCCGGAACTGTTTCATTAATATGTCTGTCATTTTGACCGGAACTGTTTGGTTAAAGAAGAATTCGGCAAAGCGACAGAATATATGTCACATTAATTGATTGAATTAATTCCCTCGCTAGAACTTTCAAAATTAAATCCAATTATTTCTTAACCAGACAGAAATTACAGACACATCTGGTTTTAAAGTTTTTGTCAAAATGTTTTGCATTTTTTTTTGGTCAAATAAACTAAAGCTTTTGGTGTGAAGGTCCCCGCTGGTAATATTTTGGCCGGAAATACTATCTAGAGCAACGCCGAACAGTTATAGATCTAAGAGCTCATACCGAAATGAGTAAAAATGATCAAATGAACAGGTGAAAAAAAAACCTGTGAATAAATGTTGTTCCGCGATATAGTCCATTCTGAGTATGTAATCGCTTTCTTTAATTTCTTCTTTATCTACATGAAAAAAAATCAGCTTTTTACCTAATCGCTCTTACTCTAAAGTTATGTTTAAGAGGCTGACCTAACGGCGGAATTATTTCGCTAAGGTGCAGATTCCGACAAAAACATCAACGATAACGCAATTGTTTTTTCGTTATGCAGAGTGTTTCGGCCAACAAATTACTGCTGGGAAGCTTTTGCACAATTATATGGTGACGGTACTGTTAAAAATTTACAGACAGCACGCCTCAATCATCATTTCATTTATATATCAAATATTCATATTTCGTTAGATTTATATATCGACAAAAACTGACTTAAATTTGTATATTGAACGTGTTTTATGATTATCCGGAAAACTTTATTCAATAATATTTCATGTGAAACCGAAAAAATTATGACTAGTAAAATATGCTCTCAATGAAAGACAAAAATACAAAATAAATAAACATGTAGGTAATGTGAAAAAAAAATGTATAGAAATACATAATTAGTTATTGAACATAATTTTATATTATGTACATATAATTTATATTTTATTATCTAAGCCTACAATATTTCGTCTAAAATATTTGTTCAATATTAAAATATTGGTACTTTTTTTTGTTTTGGTTATCGAAGTGGGTTCTTAAACCTAAAATAGTAACTTCTAAATACTATTTTTTTTTTTTTTTATAATAAATATATTACTATTGTTATTATGATTAATTATTTTAATTTGTATTTACATTTTAAATTCCATAAAAACGAAAAACCAAAAAAAATAAATAAGAAGGAGAAAATACCAATATTTATCAAATAATTGTAAAGAAATTACCGAAATATTTTCTTACCATTTTTGTTTTATTGTTTTTTTTTTTTTTTGACGTATTTAGAATTGTAGGATGTTTTTATCACTAAAATTGGCAACAGTGCTTGTAACATATTATGTTTTTTTTTCATTATTATTATTATTTTTATTTAATTAATTATTTGTCGATTCCATTAATATTATTTTAATAATTAGGTAATTGTACTTTACAAAAAAACACAGAATGTTCAAATAAAAACGAAAAAAAACAGTAGAAAAAGTTTCATATTAAATATATAACAAACCAAAAATTAACTTACATTTCAATCATGAAAATATTAACATAAAAATCTATGAAATAACTGAAAACACTTAAATGTTTTTTTTATAATAAAATCGATAACAAAAATAAAAACACATCAATTAAAAAAAATTATTTAAACATATAAAAACCAAAAATAAAATATTGAAGAAATTTCAATCTTGGATCACATTATCGCTTTTATGACAAACAAAAAAAAAAAAAACAGAATAATAAAAACGAAAACTACATATAAAAAAATATAAATAAATATAAATAAATTTCTATTTTCCTATTTTGAACTTATTAAATATATTTAATTTAAAATAAAAGGGGATGAATTTCATTTAATGTTATATTTTTTCCATTAATTTTTTATTTTATTTTATTTTTATTATTTTCTTTTATTGTAGATATTTATTTAGGTACTCATTCATCATAAATTTATAATATTATTAATACTTTGGTATTTAATTCGTACTTTATTTTAAATGTTTGTTTTTTTTTTTCTGTTTCACCATTAATAATATTAATTATGTATAAATCTATTATTTTGTATTTAACTTTTAACTTTTACGACATCAAACATGTTTAATTTATTGGACACACAAGTTATATAGAAAACAAACGAACTGTACAATAATATAATATTGTGAATGGAATAAATACACAAAATAATTTTCGTATTTCTTCTATTTTTTTTTTATTTCCTTTTTAATTAATTTATTTATTTATTTTTGTTTTTCATAAATTTGTTGTTTTCTTGTTTAATTTTTTATTCTTTTTGTTTTTAAACAGGTTTTTTTTATTACATTCAAATCACAGCGCATTTGTGGAATTTTACTACAAACATTCTCAAATTGTTGCATTTAAAAAATATCGATTTTTTTTTTTTATTAAACACACGATGCAGATATAAAGTTATTACATTAGTGGCTTATACTTTCTTTAATGTATTTTTTTTTATTAATTTTTATAAAAAGTTTAAGCAAATATCAAGATTTATGATGTGAACACGCTACAAATAGGTTTCATTTTATTTGTTGGCGGCAGGAAATCGGACCGAACCTCAAAAACCGCTGATTTTTAATTTCAGAACAGAATTTTTGAATCGAATCCATTTTTTTCCGCTATTTTCTGCTGTTCTGTAAAATTATACGTTATTTAACACATTTTTAGGGATTTGACGAAAATATTGTATTTTATTTTACTATTTTACTGAACCAAACCTCAAGAAGCGCTGCTTTTTCACTTCATAACCGAGTCTTTAAATGTTTTTTTTTAACAAGAACCGAACCCCTAATTTTATTTGATAAGAACCGAGCTTTAAGAACCGAATCCGTAAAAGAAAAAATGAAAAGGTATGATTTCCTGGTTGGTTTGGTTGGCACCGAAAATTATGTGTTGAATAACTTCTTTTTTTTCTATAGATGTTAAAAGGCAACGAAAGAAAATGTATGTAATGGCATAACCATTGACAACGAAAACACATCATATTGTGCCAATTTTAAATTTTACTATGTCCTATTAGTACATAATGTCATGGTTATTCCATGCTTATATGTCCATTGTCGCTGACATGGATATGTCAGTCAATACATTCGTTTTTTTTTTGTTTTTTGTTAGGGGTACTTGTAATATCTTAGTAGTTCTATAAATTTCACTGTATGATCAATAACAATTATGTTAATTTCGAAATATGATTCTGATAGTCTTATCATAAACAACTGGAAAAGTCATTTCGTTTTGTTCGTTTATTCGGTTGTTTTTTTTTTTTTTTACTATATAAAAAGCGATGTCCGATCCTAAGTAAATATACTAAACTTTTAGCGAATAAACTTGGATAACTGATTAACTAAAATGATAAACTGAATATTTTGCATAAAAAAAATGTCTATATATCTAATATTTTTTTAATAGAAAATGAATTGTTTCTCTGTTCGTATAGATAATAGTTTTGTTGTTCAATATTGATCCGTACACCAGCTGCCATATTTAAAAATAAACTTGACATGCTTTCAAAATTATTTAATGTAGATTCTAAATTTTTTTTTTCTTTTTTTTTTCCTTTTAGAATATAAAAACCGTATTTTAAGGACGAAAAGGGTGGCCTATGCGTTGCGTAGGTTATAAATTATTTTATATTCATTATTTTATTTTAACAATATTTTTATTTTTATCTTGTAAGTATTACATTTATTATGAAAATCTGTTGCCAATTTTAATTATTAACATCTCACAATCATTCACAAAAAAATAAATAACAAAAATAACAAAACAAAAATATCTAAAATTAAAAAAAAACTAGTAGAAAGTAAAAAAGAAATTATTTGAAATTGAAATATTAATTCATTTTCAATTAAAAGTTTTGAATGTTTTTTTTTTTTTTATTAGTACATATTTAAATTTATAATTATTTATTATAATTAATAATTTATTTATTCTTTTTGGCGCATCTTAGCTGTAGAGTGTTATGAAATATTATGTACAATAAATTTTCATTATTAATTATCTTCTCTTTTTTTTTTCTTCTTTTCAATGTTTGAAGTAAATTAAAACGAATATTGAGTAGATAGAAAATACAAAATAAAACCGAAAAAAAAACCAATATTGATAGAAAATCAATTTTGTCTTCTTTTTTTTTTTGTGGAATATTGTTTAATTAGTTATACCGATGAAAATTATATGTTATTCGTAAATGAACCGAAAAGGTTTATAGGTACAATTAACTTTTAAGATATTTTTTTTTTAATAACGAGAGAATGGTAGGTGCAAAAAATATCGCCTTTTTTATGTTACAAATAAACGGTTTAAAAACTTTAAGTGAAACACTACAATCTTTTTCTTTCATCTGAAATCCTTTTATAAAGGGATGATAATTGTAGCCATTACCTACTAAAGATTAAGTAAAATCAAAAAAAAAAAAAAATATATATATATTTGATTGGCTTAAAAACTGATAATTTTCTTATATATAATATTTTAAATCGTTGAGTAAAGACAATTATGTGAATCTATACTCAAATTAAATGCACTGTACCCTAGACATATATCATATCATATACTATCTTATATATGTATTTATATATGATTTCAGAGAATAAATTGTGTGACGGTTATAAAGATAAGTGTATTATTAATATATACTTATTCCATAATAGAAAAACTATACACTTTTTATGAAAACTTGGTTATTTGAAAGAAAAAAAAAATATTAAAAAATTAAAAAATTAAAAATTCTTTAATGAAAATGTAATTAATTAATTATTATATTATATATTTTTTTTTAATTTATTTTATTTTATTTTTAGTTTTAGTTTTTCTTGTCATTTATTTTTAAAACTGGTTAAGCATTTAATTATTATTATCATATTTATAATTAATTTATTATTTTTTTTTATTCCTTAATTTTTGTTTTCAATTAAATATATTTATTTTACTTATTTTTTTTTTTTATTATTTTGGTTTATTAAATTATGTCTAACTAAACTAGTATACTAAAGTGATCGCGACATTTTATATCATGTAATATAAATATATTTTCTTTATTTATTTATTATTTTTTTTTTGGTTTTTTTTTTGTTTTTTGTGTATTTAGTTTTTTTTTTGTTTTAATTAGTATTTTTAATTTAAGTTATCATTAATTATAAGTTATTATTTTATCAATTATATAACGCATTGGTTGGTTTGTGGGATCTCATCTTCAATTGTTTTACATTTTATATGTACAGAATTTTACGTGTAATTTTGTTTAACTAAAATCTCTTGAAAGTGTGTGTGTGTGTGTGTGTTATTTTTATTTAATTTTTTAAGTTTTTAGAATGGGAAGAGGCGAGAAATACATTTTTTTTTCTTGACAATAATAATTATAATAAATTCTATATTTGATTTGCATTGTAGAAATTTCACCACAAAGTATATTCTAGAGTGAAAAGTGAGATAATTTTTACAATTTAAGAAATATGTTTTTTTTTTGTTTTATTAAAAAGCAATTTTTTTTTATTTATTTTTATGTTTAGAAAAGTATAATAGTTTTTTTTTTTTTTTATATATGGCACAAGGTTTTCTTTTGTTTCTTCTCTAATCATTTTGTATCCGAAAATGGTCTTTGACCATTCTTGTGACTATTTAATGGACTATATATTTATTAGCTTAGAGATTAGTTGGTGGTAAAATTGGTAACATTTGGTTTTGCTGTTTCTTAACATATTCAATAAATATGACACATAAATATCATACGAATGAAAATAACGATTTTGCGAACATTTGTGATTTGTTGATTCATTTATAAACTAATAAATTAATAATAAAAAAAAAATCACTTTTAATATTGCAAAATTTTAATCAAATAACTTTTATTTTTAGAATTATCAAAATGGAAAAAATGGATTTACAAAATGCGTCTAATCGGAATTAAATGAATGGATGGATGGATGGCTGATGAAATGATATAGATATATTTTTTCATATCATAAAAGAAAACAAATGAATGCTAATGGCGAAAATATGAATTCCATTTTATTTATCAAGCGTGTCATTTGTTTGTTTTCTTTTCTTTTTTTTTGTTGAATAACTTTTTTCGTGAAAATCTATTTATTCATAAATTAGAATTTTTTTTTTCCATTTTATTTATTAATTTATTCTTTTATTTTGCTAATGTGGAAACAATATGTTTGTTATATTGTTTCAAAAATATTTTCTTTTTATAAAAGTTGTCTATTTAAATTTTGCGTCAGAAAAAGTGTATAGCTTACTTTTTTTCTTTATTGAAGTGTAGACTGTTTCAATTCAATTCTCAATTTTTTTTTAATCAAAATTTAATTTCAACACAGAAATATATATTCAAATAAAGTGTAGAAATGAAAAAAACAATTGATATTTTCATTAACCATGATTCGAATAAAACAATAAATGAAAAAAAAAAAGATTATGTGATAAAAGCAAACATAATTGAAACTGTGCGAAATTTCATTTTGTGATGTTCGATTTTAATACTATAAATAAAATCATTTTTACTTTCTTTAATTGAGTTTATTATACGTTATGTTGCTAAGTTTATTTTAGTTTTCTTCTATTTTATTTTATTTTATCTTATATTATTTTATTTTATTTTATTTTCATTTATTTATTTTTTTTTTCAATTTTATTTACTTTCTGGCACTAAACCACTTTACTAAACACCCACCCAACATACACAATATACACATTTCTATAATTTTATATGTGTGCATGTGCATGTATGTTGTATGTAATTTTTTATAACACTTTTGTTTTTTTTTTGTTTTTGTATTGTGTGCATGTGTAAGAATTGTTGATATTACAATTAAGGTTTTAATTTAAGTTTTAGAGCTTCATCTGAAAATAACACAAAATATAAATAAAAATTATTAATTAAAGTTTTTTTTTTAATTAATTTTATGTGTATTTGTGTACAGAGATTGTGTGCGTTGTTAGACGTTAAATTGGATGTTTTGAAGAAATTAAAAATCTGCGGTAGTTAGTTGAATTTCATCTCAGAAAATCGATATTCTGAATAAAATATATGGTTGTCCGCATTACTTATTTATTTTTTGTCTATATTTTGAATGGATAGCGCTAAAAATGAAGCATTTAGGTCGAAAAAACGGGAAAATATATTTTTTTTTACATCGAATAACCGTAACTAGAGCCTTAAGAATAAAATACGGCCTCATTTTTGTGTGTGTGTTTTTTTTAATGCTTCTCCCCCTCCATTCCCTTGGCGGACGTCTAAGATTTGTATATAATCTATGTAATTAATTTCAAAGAGCAAATACAGATATATATGGTCAAGGCTCCGATTTGTCACGTTCCACTCACACGCATATTTTGGCCAATTACTTGAAAAAAAAAACATAAAATCCTAATAATTTTCTCATCGCACAATATGCAATAGCTCCGAAACCATCAGAGATACAAAAAAAAACTTTATGTGTACGAAATGTAGGCCTTGAGAATCTTCTTATTGTGCGATCAGAAAATTATTAGGATTTTATGTTTTTTTTTTCAAGATATTGGCCAAAATATGCGTGTGAGTGTAACGGGACGGGATAGATCGGAGCCTTGACCATATATTTTATGTCAAATGTCTAAACTTTTAATCCAAAAAAGTAAAAATATATTTTCTCCTTTTGAAATCTTGTAAATAGCCATCCTCAAATTTAGGTAAATCTATTATTTTTTTTTAATTTCATGTAAATAGACTTAGAAAAATTTGCTCATTTACTGAATTATTTTTACTTTGTGTTATTTTTTTTTTATTTATAGGACGTCTAAGGTAATTTTAACCCCCTCCCCTATTCTTGGTCATTTTTGTCCATTTTGGTCAAATTTCAAGGGGGGTGTCACATTTGACAGACGCCTTTTATTAACCATTCCTATTTTACAAAAAATAACATTTATGAACTATACATAAATATATTAAATATAGTTTGATGTAAATCAATCTGTATTGCAAAACGTACAATGTGTGACAAGACGGAGGGGTTATCAAAAAGCATACAAAAATTGCGGACGTCTTAATTGAACCACCGCTCATTTAAAAAAAGCCTTATGTCAACCAAATAAATTTAATGTTGAAAATTATGTCATTCTATTTTTTTTTTGTAAAATGGTTCAATATACTTATTAAAACCGGATAATTTCGTTTAATTAAGAAATATTATAAAAGGAAGTACTTACCAACTGCCATATGGTTACGATTCAAATCCTTATGTTAATAGGGTCGGCTAGCATCTTTTGGTCGTTTTAGCTGAACTTTCAGTCTTTTCATTCCAATCTGAAAACCATTCATTGCTTGAATAGCTGCTTGAGCACTTGCCGGATTGTCAAACGACACAAAACCTGAAAACAAATATTATATTCACAAATTGAAAAATAATTTCTTAAGTTTCATTTAAATAAAAACGAAAAAAGAAAATACAATGCTTAAAGTAAACGAAAAAAAAAAAAAAATAAGAAAAAATGTTGTATAAAAAGTTAGAAAACTGAAGAAAAAATGCAGAAAAAAGTAAAAAAATATATAAAAAAAAAAACTATTTTAAACATAATAGCTAATATAACTGAACAGAATGGTTGTTATACTTACCAAAGCATTTACTTTGATTTGTTGCCCGATCGATGAATACTTTAGAGCTGATTACATTACCAAATGGAAGGAACATTTGCATTAGTTCTGCATCACCAAACTCTTGTGGTAGATGATAGATAAACAAATTGCAGCCTTCTGGCCCAGAAATCGAGCATCCTGGGAACATCAAAAAGTCTTTAAAGAACATTAAAGGATTCTGTCAATAGGTACAACTTTGAATGATTTTTCTTAAATGACTAAAATGGGTTATATTATATGTGCGGGGTGTTTTTCTTTTATTATTATTATTATTATTATTATAGCTATTTAAAGACTTTTAAAGCAGATAATAGGTAATACAAGCATATATGTTTGTTATAGAGATACTGGATCAAAAATCTAACATTAGCTTTTCTATTTTTTTCGTTTTTTTTTCGTAATTGAATACTTAGTCAAACATTTTTTTTAGTGATAACAGATAAATGGATATTATTGTTAACATATGCAAATGTATGGTAGTTTATAAATTATCTATTAAACATTGTTAAACTCCCTTTGGGCTTATGTAGAAAGATAAATAATATAGGCCAACATTTCAATTTATACTTTACAGCATTAGAAAAAATTGGATTTTATAACAAATGGAAACACCTCATACAATCTGTCGATACGTTAATGTCGTACCTCCATCGATCTTTATCGACTATGACAATTATGACAAATATTTTTCTAAAATACCATCGACTGTAGGTGTTAGAAGTAGGGGGAAGACCTAGAAGAAGATTTATAGACTCAGCTAAAGGGGATTTAATTTTAGATGATAGAGTTCTTGAATTAACTAAGAATAGGCAGAAATGGAAGAAGGTGATTAAAGGACCTTACGCCGAAAGGCATTATAAGGTCATTAAAATATGATGATGATGATCGATTATCGATTATTGGCTCATCCTTGCCATCCCTATTATTGACTCAAGCATTCGTATCGACAGGTTGTACAGAAAGTTATCACTGAAATATAGAATTAAGTATAGTTGTGAGCTTGTGAGGTTATTAATTAAAATGAAATTGATATTTTCGTTGAATTCTTTTTTATAGAAAAAAAAAATATCGTTTAACAACTTATTGAAAATCACCTATTTTTTTCTTTTTCTTCTTTTAGAAAACCGTTTTTTTTTTTTTTTAAATTAGCTTTAAATATCTTAAATAATATTTTACTAAAGATGTTTTTTCATTATGATTTTTGCATTGCCCGACTAATGGGAATGAAATTCATTATCTGGTTACAAAATATATAATATATTATCTATATAGAGCTTGATAAGTAGGTCTAGGTACTATTATAACTGCTAATTGTATAAAAATATATATTAAATAAGTTATTTAAAAGGGATATAAATAAGATATATATAGATATGCTTGCTAAATATTGTATTGAATACTCCATGTAAAACATTGAGACAATAATAATTAGCGAGCAATAACACATTTTATATATAAAATATATAAAACATTCATACAACACTAAACACAACACATGTAACATCTAATTAAATATAAATTTAAATGAATAAAAATAGAAAAATAGAAAATGAAAACGAAAACGAAAAAAAAAAAAAAAAAAACAGAAAAGAAGAAAAACGTGGTTTTTTTTTAAATAAATTATGTATATATTTGATATAATAGGGCGCGCAGCATCATCACAAGTAAACGTACATAAATCATAAAATGTAATAATTGACTTTGAGTATAGATATTTTATTAAATTTTCGCAAATTTTCAATTGAGCCAGTCAACCAGCCCACCAGCTATATATCGGAGCCCGAATGATGTAAATATACACAACATGATTTGCCGTGAAATTCCTTTTCTTTTTTTTTTTTTGTTTTATTCGACATTCGTTTTTGCTTTTTATTTTTTTCCAGTTTTACTTGCTGTTTCGTTTATATTATCATCGCTGTAATATTTTATTTTTATAGAAATAGGTTTGGGGTACTGTTTTTTTTTTAGTACATAAGCGCATGAAAAAGCATTTTGTAAAAATAAAGTGTTGATGTTGTGCAAAAAAAAAAAACAAAAAACAAAAAGAAGAGAAAAAAATAACAGATGTACTGAATGTTGTATCGACAATCATCTTCAATTACGACAGCAATATTGTAAATTGTATAGAAAAATGTTATATATATAGCAATTGATTTCCATCAGCGAACAGCGGCCTCGTTTTCACCACGTTTTACGTTTTACCGAAATAAAAATAGTTAGACAATTTATGTATTTTCCATTCTTTTTGTTTTGTTTTGTTTTCATTTAAATTAGAAGGTCGTATTTGTATTACATTTTTCTTTCTTGATTCTTTTTCTATTCATTTATTGGTTAAAAATAGTTTTTTTTTTCTGTTTGTTAGTTTTCAATAATTATTTATTTGATTGTTTTGTAATGTTTTTTTGTTTTTTTTTTTTTGTATTTATTTATTATTTGTTTGACCGAAATGTACATTTTGAAACTTACCTTCTCTTTGAGATGTTGCTACAGCAGCCAATGGTGGTGGGATTGCTTGTGGAAACTGTCCATATACGGCGGGATAAGCTGCATTTAAATAATTTAACAATCAAAAACAAAGATAACATCAACGAACAGTGAACAAATAAATAATGTATGAAATTATATATATATATATTATTGATATTTTTATATAAAATTATTTCTAAATTTTTGTATTTTGTATTTTTTTTTTTTTTAATTCGCTCTCCTTCCTTTGGGTGTGATAGGATCTTGGGACATTAATTAACGATTATAATTCATACACACACACACACACACACACACACACACACAATATTTAGAAAAGGATTACTAATAATAATGAGAAATTACTTAAAAACAATAAAAAAAAAAATTAAAACATAATCTTAAAATAAATACGACATTTAATATTGATTTATTGGCATGCATACAGCTATAATTATTAAATAAAATTCAAACCAATAACTTTGCAACTAAATTTCAGGCATTTTTAAGCAATCGTTAACAAAAAAGAATTGAATTTGTTTTTATATGGTTGCATTAATCGATAAAAAAGAAAATGATTCAAAATCAGCGTTTAAATCAAATTTTTCAGCATACCAAATAGAACATGACAGTCATTCAATGAATAATTTTTTTTTTTTTTCTTTTTGAACCGTACCGTGAAAGCATACGTCTAGTGCGCATCCTTAAGAATGATATTTATTTTATATATATGTAATGTTTTAATATTTTGTAATTGTTTTATTTTCTACTAAGGACTATGGAGCTTGAGCATACATATTGCACACATGCAAACAAATGTAATAGATGTGTAACCATATTTGTATTGTTTAAAAGCATTGCGAGTAAAAATATATCGTACAATGAGGAAACTAACGAAAACTCATTTAAAAAAATGCTCTATATAAATTGCTATATATGTATAAAATATATAAATATATATACACTTAGTGAAATCGGTATAAAGGAACGACTCACTCTATATACAATACATTATAATTATACTCATGATGCTTAATGGACCACATTAAGATTAAAGAGCGCAATTAAATTAAACTGCAAACTATGAGGTAAATAACTCCGTATTCATTTATAATAGATATGGTTTTACGATTTTGTAAAAATAGAATCTCGGTTTAAGTATATTGCAAATAAAAATAGAAAAAAAAAAACAAACAAACAAAATGTGAAAGAAAATAGAAATATTGTTTGTGTTCATCTTCTTTCTTTATTTTTTATTTTTTCAAAAAATTGATTAGATTAGATTAATTTCGATCAACAGTGAATTAAAATTAATTTCGAAATATGTCACCTTTATGCTTGTTTCGTTAGTTATTCGTGTATGATTCGCAACAATTAAAATAGTTCGTAATGTAATAACCATATAGTTGTGTTCTAGTCGCCAGAGACAATCGGTTCAAAGTACCGGCGCCAATTTTGAAATCTTTTCTAGAATTTCTTTAAGGACAAAAGATCAATAGTACCCGGAACGCTCTATCCATGAAAAATCCTGGATTAAAATATCAGACATCGGAAAATCAACAGAGACCCTTTTCCTAGGAGCAACAGATTTCGTTTTTGAACCGGTACTAGTTTTTTTTTCTTTAGCAACACGAACACACCACCTAATTGATATTTTTACAGCTTCCAGAAGGACGTGTTCGGATCACAATTGGGATGACGACACTCAGTTGTTATAGTTGTTGTGAATCTACACTTATTTGTAATACAGTTTTTGAAATGACTATCATTGAAGGTGATGAACTTCGCGAGAACTCCGTTTCTATTATAAATAATATAAGTAGAGCCCGAGATTTTCTTTAATATAGACTTTCTTCTAATTTCTAATAGTTGTAAGTATAAAATTTACTGACTATACCCACATACCAGTTATTAAATTTATATTATATATAATAGAGATACTATATTTCTAAAATTATTAAACAAGAATGAAGGGAAGGGAAAAGTTAAGTCGAAATAAATATAATACAATATGGTTGATATATGAAATTAAAATAGCGATATGAATGTGTTTGTGACAAATGAAAATAATTTGATCAAGACATATCAAGCATATAAACGCTTAAAATAAAAGCAATCAATGAAGCCCGACAAGATAAATTTATTATTATTATCATTATTGTTTTTTTTTTTCCAGAGATACAATCTGTGTTATAAAATAAAATAAAATAAAAGTAAAATAACGTAACTAAGTACAAAGTATTGCCATAATATAAATAAGAAGCTTCTTCGATAAACGCAAATTTGTGTTTTTTTTTTTCAAACACAAAAACCAAAATAATAATAATTAATAAAATATAAATAAATAAATAAATAATTAAATATTCTCTACTAAATAATAAATGATTAAATAACGGCTATATTTATAAATTCGACAAAAACATTTTTTTTTTTTTTTTTTTAATTCTGTTCACCTGATACTGTAGGGCTTGGAGTTGAAAATGATGAAGATGATGTTGAACATACCGCATATCTATAGATGTATTCATCTTTAGGAGAAAAATAAAAAAAAAGAAAGTTTAAAACAAAACAACATAAAAAACGTAAACAATTAAAAAGAAAAAGAAACAAAAACAAAGTAAATTTTAGCAGAGATGTGTTTTGTTTTTCATAATTTTTAAGGAGGATATTGTGCGGTTTTTTTTTTTTTTTAATGTGGTCAGTAAACTATAGTTGATAGGCATATCAGTGATAAAATAAAATAAAAAAGGTTTATTTTGAAAATTATGGTTATCAGTTAAGTTATAATAGAGGATTTAATAATCATACCGATCATTCAAACAAAAATAAAAATAAATAAATAAAAAAAAAAAAAAAACAAGAAACAGAAATTATACTCTTTCTAAACGCTGTGAAAAGAGACAAATTAATAAAATTGTATATTATTGTCACAAAATTCTGTTTTTAAATTATTGAGATAAAAAATAAATCAGGACATAAAATAAGTAGAATCATTACTGCAACTCCTAGCGCAGCCGGAGGCGCTTTTTTTTTTTTTTCATTTACTAAGCCTAATTTGCAGTAATTTTACATTGTTTAAAAGTTTTTCCCGTTTTTGTTTCCATGACTAGTTACAATTGCCTCTTGTGAATCAACAATAAATGTCAGAATTGTCCGGCAACTAAATACACTGAAGGATGGAGACTGGAGACATAACCTACATTGAACATCAACTATAAATTAACTTAATACTAATTATTTTGACTGCGGTAAAGTGAGAAACTATAATATTGCTTTAATTTTGAAACATAAATAAAATATGTAAGAGTAAATTGATTTTTTGCAGTGATCGGCTCATAATTTAAAATTTTATATGAAAAATATTTGCAGTAATGAAATTACTGGATTCCAACGTTTTTATTTTGATATTTGAGCTTTATTTTATAGTTCATTAAATGAAAAATGAATTTCTTTATTCATTTAATGAAGTTTAAAGCTTGTATATTGAAGAAAAACGTTAGAAAATCCAGTATTTCATTACTGCAATTTCCAAATCAGTACTGCGAAATCGCAATCATTACGGCAAAAAAAAAATGATTACTACACAGTACAGCTTATTTTATGGCCTGTAATAAATATACAACTTTTCTAGCAGACATTTGTACGTCGGTAATGGAATTTCGGACGAGTACACTTTTAACAAACTAAATAACATATAAGAAGAAATAAACTCAACGCATTGCATATATTTACACAAACTGAAGTACTAATAATTATACTATATAATAGAGATAAAAAAAAAATATTTTTCATATAAGAATTTAATTTATGTTTGCAGAATTGATTTTCAATTCAACACAAAAATTATATATTAACAAAAGACAAGATATTAATCTTTATAATTTTAGTGAAGTGGCTTTTATCCGTACCACAATAAAAAGAAAAAAAAACGATAAGTTTCTGCTTGTTTACCTCCCAATACACAAGAAGAACAATATCCTAAAAACCAACAATAATAATTTTTCCTTTAATTCCAATTATTATTTGTTAAGAATTATTAATATACCGTCTTCTAAATTGTAAGTATTTTCTTCGATTTTCTATATATAATTATATATATATATATATAAGATATTCTTCGGAAATGTGCCAAGTCATGTTGACTTGCACCATTTTTGCCAAAACAATTTATTTATACAACCTTTCTTTTATTCTATAATTATGTAGCAGTTTTTGAAATATTGGTATAGAGCTACTATATGCGATGCGGGTATGTAAGGATATATATAGTGTGTGTGTTTGTCTACACATCATTCCTAATTTATAAATTATTTCTATATACGTAATACGTATAGTACATACTTACAAACGCAAGCATCTATTTTCACGCAAAGGCACGATTATTCATAGTCATATTTAAGCCTTTTTCAATAGTTTTTATCAAAAACGAACACAAAGTTTTTTTTTTTTTACGGAAAATGAGCTATGTCATGGTTATAGATTTACAAGTTCATATAGTGTAGCATTATTTTTGTTTGACGACGTGGGCACTAGATATTTTTTTTTACTTTTTTTTTTTTTCTTTTCTTTTAATGTTGAATATAATTCAATATTCATATATATTGATTTTAGATGTGCTATTTCCGATAAAAAAAAAAAAAAATTGGGAATTTATGTGATTTAAGATGCTATACCGATACAGAGAACCCTTACCCTTAACCCATCGCAGTGTATATAGCGGTTTTGAAAACATAAAATTCTATATTTTGATAGCACCACACACACACACACAACACAATACATAAAAATACAAAAGAAATGGAAACAATTTAGAGGTAAGTAATGTTTCATTGTCGATATAGAGACTATAATACTCTATAAAATTTTATTCTCTTCCGTCCGTTAGAAAGGAAGTCATCGTAGTGCTGAAGTAGAAATATAGATGTTCTCTTTCCTTTTTAGTATTATGGTTTTTTTCTTTCTATTTTTGTATTTTTTTTTTTTTTGATAAAGAACAATAATTTACTAAGTATATTCATGCGATTCATATATGAAAGACTATCCGTTTTGTGAATGATTTGCATAAAAAAAAAAACTTTTTTTTAGTTAATTTATTTGGATTAATCAGGTTACGCCGCATTGATATTTTTGTTATAAATAGTGTTTAGCCTAAGTACCATAATTTTATTATTAAATTGAAACATTGAGAGCTTCACGATAAACTACATCCGCATCCATATTTGCGGCTTAATTATTATTCCGCAAAAAATTCTTTGTTTGAATGTGGTTTTTGATTGTTCGGTTTTTGGTAAAATCTTGTAAAATTTATTAATTTCTTGAAAATGTTGGATGGTTTTCTTAAGAATTTGTTACATTAAAATATTTTTCTCAGGCATTAGAAATTGGCTTCAAAGGTTTCATTTATGCTAACGACAAAAAAATAAATAAAAATATTAATAGCTTTTTTTTACGCCGTACTTTTGTTTACCGTAGATGTTATTTGGTGTTTTAAAAAAAAAAAAAAAAAATCGTCATTCAAATAAGTATTATTCATGAATTATTTATTAAATTGAAAAAGGAAAAAAAGAAAAAATAAAGACGAAGGAAGCAAAAAGAAAAAAGTGAAAAAAAAAACAAAAACAAAAACAAAAACGGAGGCTCCGATAAATATATTAATCTTTATTATTATAGACTTGTGATTTTCAAATAATTACAATCTATATAGAATTTCGATTCACACACGATTGCCATATATAAATAGTAAATTACATTGCAACCATGTTGACCTTCTCACATTATTCATAAATAATTATGTTAAATAGCATTTATATATAAATATATATTTATAAAATACTTGGCTAAGACCGAAAATTTCTTTAATTTGATATTCACTTATAAACTAAAACAGATACACATCTGATGAACGTATATGAACGTAATAAAATGACAATATCAAGAAAAACTTAATAGGATTTACTTAATTTATTAAAAGAGATCATTCACTATAATCCAAAATGTCCTCTTCCAGTAAAATAGATGATAATAAATATATTATTTGGTTTTCATTTATTAATAGAATCATGCGGCACTTAGGACATTTATAAATTCGGTCTATTAAATTTTCTATTATCTAAATAATAATTTAATATCTTCCATGACACGATATCTACGTACATAATTTCTCTCTCTTTCTCTCTCACTTAATAACACATTTACACTTTACATTGATATAATTTATAATATATCCATTTAACATATTATTATTATGTAAACAAAAGAATAGAAACACGAAGGTGAATGCGAGCATTTATAATATAATTTTTTTTGTTGTTTATCTGACATCAATAAATAATACATTTAAGGATATAACGATAATATATAAAATAAATTTATTATAATATGTATACGAACGAGTATTTAATATTTACAACATACAATCGGAACATAAATTATAATTCATTAAAAAACGGCTATTTATGAAAATATTGGTAAACAAACATCAGAGGTTTAAAAAAAAAAAAAACAAAAAAAAAATACATACACACACACGACAACAGGTATAAATTGTTAATATTTATTAAAAAAAAAAAAAAAAAGATAGTAAAAAAACAGAAAAAACAAATTGAAAAAGAAATATTAAAACAGAAACACAAAAAATCTCGCTTAGAATAAATTATATAAAATAGAAATTAATTGTGAAACTTACCAACACCTGGATAAGGTTGCATTCCTGGATAGGCAGCATGTTGTAATGCTGCGTCACCATTCGGTAGTCCTTGAGCCGGAATCGATAAGTGAAGCGCATCTATTATTGACAATTTTATTAATTTTATTTTTTGAATTTTGGTACAGACGTTTTTAAAAAGATTATTACGCGTGACACACGCTTAAAGTAGTTTAGTTTTATTTTATTTATTTATTTTTGAAAGAAAAAAAAAACTCACGGCCAGGGTATGTTTGAGGAATTCCATTTGTATAAACAGCTGCTTCAGTTCCACCAGGCTGCCCATTTAGTGTTTGAGCAGCCATATTAAATGTTGGCATGGTTGGCGATGGTAGCGATGGTATGGCACCATTAACTGGTTGACCAGAGCCTACATTATCAAAAAAAAAAGTAAAAAGAAAATAACGATTATTAGTCACGACTATCGAATTACTATTACTATTAATATCTAAATAATAAATTTTGGTATATACCATTTAATGCATGAGGTATTTGAGTTGCTAATCCAGCCATAGGATTTATATAAGTACCTTGAGCTGTTGCGGCTGCCATTAATGCAGCTTGTTGCTGCTAGATATAAATAGATTTTTTATTTAATCATGATTATTGATTACACTATTGACAAATAATTGATATAAATATACAATTTGTTTCTTGGTTAATTCTATATTTCTATATTTATTTATTATTTACCTGTGCGTATGCTCCATACGCTCCAAATTGGTTGAAAACAAATGGATTTAATAAATTCATGTGACCGGCCATTTGTTGCATACGTCTCAATTGGCGTTCTTTTTCAGTATCCGCAAACTTAACGACTAAACTAGAAGATGCGCCCTGCAAAAGATAATTGAAGAAAAAAAAAACAATGGAATACCATAAATAAATTTCAAACCCAAAAAAAAAATAGTTTAATATATAGAAATGCTCAAACGACATCAAAACAATGCTTGCTACTACACATATTATATTTTGATATATATGTACCATGTATAAAATAAATGCACTGACTCGCACATAAGAACATGGTACCTATATACATACACAGTTACGATATAGAGATATTATACTGATTTAATAATAATAATATTAAGTTCTTTTTATCCTCAATTCGATATGAAAAAGAATAAAAATTTGTCATAAAAAAAAAAGTTTTTGCTTTGCGTTTTAACTCGCAGTCGTTCAGGAGAGAGTACCTATGGCTATATGGCTTGGCTATATGTATGCTGTTCGGGAACAGAGTTTGAATAGATTTTTATGATTTTTAACAAAGCTTTTTCTTTCAGTACTTTATGGTCCTTCTCTTTGTTGTTGTACGGATTTTTTTTTTATTTTATCATTTACATAAAAAAGCTATACTTTAACTTTCAGAATTGCACAAAACATTTGCTTTGATTTCTTCATCATAATATCCGATTTTGTTAAAAGAATTTTTCTTTTCTTTTCTATTCTTATATAATATATATATATATATATTTTTTTCTTTTTTTTACTCGATGATGATTTTTCTCCTTGTGCTGCGTGTGCTTACTTTAAATTAATGGAATTGAATTCCACTTAAAATAGATTTTTAAGGGTTTCATTTGTATGCGTGCGTAGCTTGTGTGTGTGTGTGTGTGAGAGAGTGTGCGTGTGTGTGTGTACATGCTTATGTGTATTTCAAATTTGTGATTACGTAAGTGTACAAAGGTCGACGTTTATGGTGCACGATTGATGTGCTTATATGATTAAATTCTTTGGAATTTTTTTTTTCTTGGTTGGGTGCCGAGAGGATGTTTTCTTCGTTTATTATTATTATTATTTTTTTTTTTGCTGTTCTGCTTCAATTGAAATGAAATCATTTTATATTAAATTTTGTCGTTTTAGACTGTAAATTGTGCTGGGCTATATGCGTATAAAAGAAAAGTTACCCATTTGCTCAATAAAAAGTACTTTTATGATTTTTTATTGATTGAGAGAAATATTTTTTTGTTTCCCTGTCCGTCCTCTGTGCGCTTTGAAATAAAATTTAATTGCTTTGTTTTTGTTCGTTTGACTTCGAATGAGGAAAATATTTATTTGAATTATTCTGTGGACGAAGTCATTAAAAAAAAAAAAACGCAATTGAAATGAAAATGGAAGTTATATTTTTTCTATACCTATTTTTTTAATATTTTTTTTTTTTGTTTTTTTGGCTAGTGGCAATTCGACAGACAAATTCGTTTTACTTTGTTAAAATATGAAATATGGAATGATAAATGTTTTGTAGATTATTAAAAGCAAAGCTTTTAATTAGCTTTTGTGTATGAGAAATTTTTAATATTGAACACTACTCATATTTCGGTTGTTTAGTATGAACATATTTTTCAATTTTTTTTTTTGTTTTTGTTTTTAAAGTTTTGCGAATTGTATTTTTTTTTAGATACATGTTATTATTATTATTGCGAATTTTAATACAATTTAAATAGTTTGAAAAAACTGAATACTAAAGTTGAAAAATTATTTTTATACAAACAGTTCAAGTGTTGGATAGAGGGGTTTCTATTCAGCACGGAAATATCCATGACGTACAAGTTTGTCGTAATGGACGTCTGCCTTAGATTGAGATAAAATGTTCATGGACAAGGGCATGTCCTTGCAGACCTCTGCTATTCAGCCTTGAACCATTACCTACCAAAATTCTTTTGTATTTTTTTTTTTTTATTATATACAGACAAAAAGTCAAATAAATTTCATATCAGAGTACGTATTGAAAGAACTAAAAAATAAAACAGTTCCAATTCCAAATTCTAGTTGTTAAAAATTTGATAAAAAAATGAAAATGAAAATAATGACTATAGATCAGCCGACCACGGTATGGCTGCCGCTGGGTGTAATCCAACACTTGCAAAGTTTCTATTGAAAATTGTTGTTCTTCCATTTGACATAAAATCGATATTTTTATAAAACCATTAAGAAAATGTAATAACAAAAAAAAAAAAATCAAAATCCTTCTCCAGCTCTACTCTGTTGAAACTTCTTTAACGTGATTATTTTCTTTTTGTAAAGGTATTCTTGATGCATGGTTTCTTTCGATTTATGTACTTCCCATTTTTTTTTTTTTTTAATATTAGGTGACATTGTAATGAGCAACAGATAGATAAATGACTCAAACAAAAATATACAAATAAAAAGTGACGGAAAAAATTCTGCTATCTGCTTAGTAATGCCATTAACAATAGAAGAACTTCGATCCTAAACGTTCGAACTTTGTATGTCCCGTTATATAATATTGAGCTGCTTTCAGTTTTATTGTATTTCGTCAATTTATCATTATGCGCGCCTATTGATATATATTGTTTATTATTAATTTATACGTTTCAGGAAATGGATTTTCTTATCTACTAACCTCTGGTATATATATGTTTTTATAGGCGCGCGTTGAAAATGCGATATTTCAATTAAAGTCACTTTAAGAATTTGTCTCATTTATGCGGTAAATGTGAATTGATGTTATGATAAAATGAATTTAATTTGTGTACTAAGTAAGTACTTAAATATATTGTATAATCAATCTTTAGTGGTTTTTTTTTGTTAATGGTAGCTTACACAATTCGATCATTAGTTCTTATTGATAGAGAACTAATTATTATTATTCTACCCCGTTTTGTTTGGTAGAAAACAATTCAAATGTTCAGTAAATTGTCCCAATGTTCGTTAGAAAAAGATACATTTGATTGAATAACTTTTTTCCCCCCGCTAGGGCCCCACTGGGGATAAGTGGGGGATCTCTTCATTATATTCCTCTTTTATAAACTCTTATCATTCTCTCTTTGTAAAAATATCGCAATCCGGAGTAATTCAGGTTATTGAGTTACTGAACATTTGAAAAATTTACCGAACATTTTAAATACGTGCCTTCAAAAATTTGTGGATGAGTAACAAAAAGGCTATTCTGTTTCATCTGAATTATATTAAATAAAAATAATTTCAATATTTAATATAATTGTCATTAATTTATTTACAGCATATGAAATAGCAGAGAGAGAGAGTTGTCTACTATTGTAAAACTTACAGAAAAAAAAACCATGCAAAAGTGATATTATTAAGGTTTTATACTCATATAATACAATATATATAATGGTATAGAACATCATTATAATAGGCGCAACAGTTTTTCGTTCTGAAAGGTATAACTTTAATATTTCAACACGCCGATATTTAGTTACCAAGCCAACAGGTTGCGGCGCTTGTGGTGTGCTTATACAGTTTACTATATCAATACACGAAGCAAAATATTATATAGAGCTGTTACTATATATGCTGTTATATATATGTATGTACTGTGAATATAAAGGTTGGTTTGTATAAGCTCTAATATGTAGGTGCCTACCACCGCCACAGTGAATTCACAGCAGAGAATTATATTTTATAATAACCATAGTTTTCAATAGACTTTGCAACTCTTTTCAACTCACACCATAGCCAACAGGTACGAAGCATACCACACATTTTAGTGTTATATATATTTATATATGGGATCAGAATACCAATCATTTTCAAAAAAAAAAAAATTTGAAAATTTTATAGTTATGTTGCTGGTGTTGATGTTGTTGTTATTGTGGAAGTATTTTTTTTTTTTTGCTTCTTCTTTTTTTTTTCTGGTTTTATAGAAAGCACTTAAATGTGTCGCATCGAATTTTTATATTAACAAAAATGACGATGAACTTGTCCAATGGTCCAATAGGTATATATTTTTTTTTTCATACATAAAAACTATGTATGTGCATTGAGAAATACATGTAAATGTATGAAAATTCAACTTAAACACGTTTAAAATGTTTATATATTTAAAGACTATATGACTGCATGCAGAGAGAATGGTTTCTATTCATATTTAATAACCATTCGTGTCTGTGCAATATGAGAAAATAATAAACCGAAAATTATTAATTAAAAGCACACAAACAATGTTGTGAACATTTTCTGTTTACATATAAATGTGGCGGCATATAGTTGAATACATCATGTTTTTCACATCATCAAGTATATATACATATTATTATGTATGTAGATATAAAATACCTATGAGACTATTAAAATCTATTAATTTTGAATTTTACAACGAAATTTTATATGTAATGTCGTTAATGCTTTTTATATTATAAAATTTCAACAGAGGTAACATTATTTTATGTGATAAAACTTATTATAAAACTATAAAACAATCACCAAATAAATTTTGTATTAAAACAAACATAAATACATATACTTATATGTATACATCAAATGTATTATAAGGATTAAAATGACGCGATATATAGAGTATATGTGTGATCATGGATGGAAATGGAAGTGGAAGTGGAAGTGAAACCGCTTAAGTTAGAGTTAAGATATATTTCTACAAATAATATTATATACGGTAGTTTGGTGGTTTGGTTTTCATTGGTACACTATAGTGGATGATAAAGTAAAGTTAAATGTAGAATCATACATGAATAATGTTTAAAATATAATAAATATACATATGTGTATGTAAGCAGAATATAGTACATATATAGGAATATATAGGTAACCAAACGCTTTCTTATAATAACAATAACGATAGGTAACATTATTCAACAAAGAGACAACTGTAATCCTTGATGAGTTTAGTTCAGTTACGAGCTAAGCTTGTCTCATCTATTTTAGGCATATATTGTATTATATTTGCTTAAGGGGTTGATATCATAATATTATATACACTACACACACACAAACAGTCTGATAGTTGACATTAACGTTTCGTTTTAGAAAATTTTGTCTACAAACACACAGACATATAATATTACTATAAACCAGTTACACACGTATGCATATAAACTATTAATGCAATCTCATTTCCCGGTCATCAATTATTTAGATGTATAACAAAATCCAAGCTATAATACATTTATTATATATGTATATATATGTTACACAACTATCCCCATAGGTATATTGATATTAATATTCGTAAAACTATAGGTACTCAAGCCGAAATAATAAATCATTTCCTTGCGTTATAAATTGAATTTTGACTGACTTCTCTATACTATATATATATTGTGGTGGTGAATTGGTGAGGAAATAGTCGAATAAAGCAAAAATGATGAAATAATTGATATTAGTTTCTCTCGAGTTCTCGACTCCATATATATGTATAATATATGCTTTGTGCGTAATATATATGTAATATGTGTAATAAAACGGCAGAAAGAAATGGATTTTTCTATTTCGTTCGTAAAAGGTTTTTCATGTTGCGTACCTTTAAAAAGGCGTTGTAGGTCATATTCGAAAAATATTATTTCGATATTTTTTTTTACTTTCTTTTTTCTTCATTTCTTAGTTTGCTCTTTTTTTTCTTCTAAAAAATATATATGTATAGGTAGGTGCTTATATTGTTTATTAAAATAAAAGAAAAGAAAAACACGTTTACAGATTATAATGAAAATCATTTCACCGCTGCTTATATATATTATACAAACATAGAGCATCATATCTTCATAAATAACTAAATGCTTCTTACCTAATACCTATGATTCGAAAGTGTTCTGATATCTCTAAGCAATATTAATACCGACCAAACAGTTTTTATGCTAATTGATTCTAAAATAAAAATGTTCAATAGTCCTTCATTTTAAAAATTTCCACTCAATTCCCTTAAAAAATATTACCTACCAAATATAAAATACTTAATAATTAAATCCATTTTAAAAGCTCTTAAAGCAAAAAGATTAAAATAATATTTTATCGTCGTTTGCTATTGTATTTTCATATAACGGTTTTGTGTGCCAAAAATCGTGCCTAATAACCCTCATAATTCCCAATTCCTTTTAAGAAAGTACTTTAATCCAAAAAACAAACATTCAAATTGATATTTGATCTCACTCGATTAATAATACCTCCAGCTCCATGATTTCTCTCTCTCCAACCCAAAAATATTATGTGTACGTAATATTAGACATTCATTTATAATAAACCAAACCAAACCAAACCAAACCAAACCAACCATCATTCTACCCGGTCCCCCCCACTACTCACATTTCTACTCCTACTACCCATTCTCGAAAACATTTGAAAATAATATAATAACAAAAACCAAAAACGAGAAACGAAATCAAACAAAAAAAAAAAAAAATTATTAATATTTCAGAGCACGAGCGAAATTGAGCTGCTCTGTTACCCACGAAATACAATGCGATGACGACAGTTAGTATCTCTATGCAAATATATATATTTTTTTTTTATAGAATTTTGTTATATGGGTAAATTTATTTAGTGTCAAATGAAAACCCAATCACATTATTTTCTCTACATCTATAACTCCTCTAGTTCTATATTATATATATATATATATATGAAAATAAAAAAAAAAAGTATGTGTAAAAGCGATGAGTTTACCAAAGTACTATATCGCATATTTATATATCATCGATAATATTATTATTAGACAAGTACAATATACATAATATATTTAAATATATAGAATTATATATAATCTATCTCTATATACTCTCTAGAATAGAAAATGTTATAATATTATATTTGTTATTTGTTTGTTATACCGTTAATATACTTATGTATCAATTAAATCGATTAAGTGATTTTGAATGAGTGTTTTATTGCGGATTCTGATATATTAAGTGTTTGAAGAGCTATTTATTTATGATGGGTACAGTGTGCTGTTTGATTGGTGTATAATGTATATATATATATATATATATATAAAAAAAACTGTTATTATATGCGTGCGTGTTATTATATATATGCCATTGCCATAATAATATATCAAATTTCATTTTCAAACTTGATAGAACATCCGATTAAGATGAGTGTTTTTGTTTGTTTGTGTAATATTATATATTTTACGAAGAGAGAGTACAACAATTGAATTAGATACTTATGTGCGCTGAAATATTATTAATATATCCAAAGCACCAATCCAGTCAAACCAGCGCAAAATATTTGTTATACATATAGTGTAATCGCTGTTTATTTTGGAATAATACTTTAAAAAAAAAAAGAAAAAATAAGCTTTTGTAAAATTTTATTTATAAACTAAATATAATGAAAATCGCTCAATATACTTCGTTAGGGATTTTATTTTTTGCAATATGCCTATAAAAAGTTTGATTGCGTGTATTGTAAATACCTTAATAATACATAAACATAAATATAAAAACGCGTGTACCTATACCACCACTTGAAATTAAATATTAAAATGAAGATTAACGATGAAAATAATAAAAATAAGCAATGTAAGAAAATGAAGTAGATTTTATAAATTGATTCTAATAAGACTTGATGTCTATTTCCACTTATCTCTGCAACAAATAGCGCGCACACACACACACACACACACACACACACACACACAATATAATAGATAATCAACCCTAGTTATAAAATAACGACTTTAATTTGAACAAAATAGAAAACCATATAGTGAAACAATGAATTAGGTGTAGGGTATTTAGAAACCGTATGCCATCGTTAATCGTATATCGTGTCAAACATTTACTATACTATATATAATTATATATATTCTATAACTTTAGTTATTTAAGCATTATTAAAATAATTCTGTTCAATCTTCTTTTATTCAATGACATAGGTACTCAAGTCAAGAAAATAAAAAGAAAAGGGAAAGAAAAAAAAATATAAATACATTCGTTTCTGACACGCAATCACTAGATATATAAGCACATTGTTGAGGGATGAGTACAGTTACACACATTTATATTTTAATACATTTACCAATTTTTTTTTTTATATATAATATTGAATTTTTTTAGCAATAAACATTATTTTAGTAAGTGTTTTTTTTCCTTTTATTTAATTCATTCATATTTTCATGATTATTTACTTTTAGAGAAAAATTGTGAGAAAAAAGTTCATAATTGTTACTATCTATTTGTGTTTTATTAAATGTGAAATTTGTGGCTGGATTGGCTGCACGCAATTTAGTTCGATTTTATTTCTTTTTTTTCTTACAAGTATTTCCATTTTCATATCATCAAAATAGGGTAGTAGAGCGTTGTTTATTTAATAGATTTGTTATTCTATAAAAAAAAAAAATACGAATTCTTAATTGTAAGTAGGTACTTATTTGGTAATTAATCAGTTATTTTCGAGTTCACCAAAATATATAGAACTTTGCTACCAGAAACATTTCTTTTACGTTTAAGCGTTTTTTAGATATTCTATAAATCTATAGTCTATCCAAAGTATCTTTTTTTTAGTTACAAATTGTACAATTCTCTAACATGGCTCTTGTCTATGATGCATATACACTGGGATGGGACGCGGTATTAATCCCCCCCAGCTGAGTTTTGATCTGTTTTTGAAGAAGTATCTTTTTTAAGTTTCAAATAATTACTTCAAGATAGGATTTCTAAAATACGATTGCATACAGCACGGATGTTTTCGAGATTTATTATTTGCAAAAATAATATTATTATTAGACAGTTAGTCCAATTGACGTACACGAATTTACGTAAGACTCCGTAGTTCGTATTAGTATCAACCTAATGATCGTTCATATTCAAGGAAACGTAGAGTTTTCCACGCAAACGAGCTACGGAGCCTTACGTAAATTCGTGTACGTCAATTGCGCTAACTGTCTATTATTTTACTAAAATATTATTAGTGTCTTACTTGTTCAAATATACAAGTCTCAAACACACACACTAGGGTGGATCGATCTTTTGTAACACCCCCGGTACCACTGTTTTCTGAGTTGCATTTGACTCAAGATTACCGCCATATTTTTTTTTTTTTTTGCGAATTTCGAGGTGCTTGCCTCAGCCATAAGGTAGAACCACATGGTTAAAAAAAAGA
>JAABKK020000003.1:2086686-2105438 GCA_011634745.2 Catotricha subobsoleta
ATACCCATTTCGGTGTGAGCTGTAATTTAAGGTTATATAAAATACTAGTCTGTTTCAACTAAAAAAAAAAAAAAAAATATAATTCTATTGTCTTTTATTATACAATAAGTGAATTATATCGATCAGACCTTATATTTAATTTTGATAAACAAAATAAAAATAACGAATTTATTAAAATTATGTTGAACTTTTCGACTATATATAGCTACTAATGGGTACTGTAAACCCATAAAAGATCAATCTAATTATAACAATACAGCATACTTAAGAACTTCAGACGTTTGAAAGTATATTATAGATAGATAGATAGATAGATAGATATACAATACTTTCCATATGTATTATATATAGGCATCAATGTGTATATAAGGCAAAAGAATCAAAAGACTTTAAAGTTAAGTTTATTAAACCTAAATTGAAATGCTTTTATTTGTTTCATATCCCATGGATTAAGTTTCAGTAATTATATTAACGCCACAACCAAATTTCTAAAATACTTGTCGTTCGGGCTTTAGAAATTACTGATATATATATTATATATATATATATAACAATTTCAAACTAAATTATAAAATCAACACAGCAGAAAATATGATGTCATCAATTTGAATAAATGTGTAAGTTATATATATGTATAGATGTTGTAGCTTCTGGGTTTATAATTTTGAAATTTTTGATTTATTAAACACTTTTTCAACTTTAATTAGCGTTCATTTATAGAATTTGGATTATTAGAAACTATAAATGGCATCTTATTGCTTGAGGGATGAATACTTTTACTAATAAAATTGTGAATTTAAGTTTTTACTTATAACTTTAATGGCCTAATATATAATCAAGTCAGCATGCGTTGTTTTGCTTAGGTATACGATTAGGTAAATCAATGCTTTTACAAATTCAATTCATTATTAAATTGTAAATAGAAATAATAATTTAAATCTGAAATTATCTATGATGTGCCGCTAATTAAAATATTTGATTAACTGTAACATAAACGTTTTCTTGCAAATAAATATTTTTTGTGATCCTGTTTTGTTTTCTTAACCAAATGATATTTGAATATGTGTGAAAGTTAACAACTTAGACCTACAACTATTAGTGTGTTATTATATAATATGTGTATTCTATTCTCTAAACATTTCTTGTCAAAAAAAAAAACAACTAAAACTTAATAACCGAAAGTAGTTAAAAAAAAAAAAAACTTAAAAAATTTTGATTCTCGACATCTCGCACCATTAAAGGATATATAACATTAGGATTCCATATCCAAAAATACGTGTTATAGATTCCTAAATGTGTAAATTTTTCCTCGTATTGTTTATCTTTTTATTGTGTTCGAGAAATTCTTTTTTCTCACAACACCCACACATGCATAGTCGCACGCACGCACACACACACACATCAGCCAAATTTCCTTTAGAATGAATTTGAAAGAAATATAGAAATAGGCATATTCATAATAAACGTACATACGCAAAAAAAAAAGAATTTCTCGTTTTTAGCTTTTTTGCTTATAAATCTAATACACATTGACTATATGTGAAGTAAACAGGGAAATCGACAGTCTAATATTATGCAAAAGTTATATTGGATCAAAACCCCAAAATGCTTGCACGTATAAGTTATTTTATTTTCGTTTTACTTCTTTCTGTTCTGTTTTTTTTTTCTTTTGGTCTTCGTTATTTTACTATATTTTTGTGAGTGTTTTTGTGGGAATAAGAGATGATGATGAAACGATGGCAAAAAAGCGTTAAATGTGCGTTTATAGACGAGAAGATGAAAATCGATTTTTTTTTTTGCTATTCTGTTTTCTTGATGTTGATGTTGAGAGGCTGTGTGTGTGTGTGTTTTTCGAGAAGCTTTGCAATGGAAAAATAAAATGTTTTTACAGAATAATACATAAATGCTTAAATAACTTTAAGTATGAGAAAAGATCAGGCACTAAAGAGTATGAAGAAGAGAAAAAAAAAAACAAAAAAAAAAGGAATGTCAATGATAAAAACACAAAAACAAGGCAATGGCCTAATTTAGTTTTATATTATACATTTATATTTATATTGTAGTATAACTCTATACAATATAGTATTTATATACAAATATAAAAATATATAGTAAGCGAGTAGTTATAGTCTCTTTGTAATATACTAGTAGAGTAGGCTTTCGTTATTATCATATGTGAGATATATAATATAATATAATTTACAACTAAATCTATTACAGTGTTTTATATATATGCGTATATGTAAGTATATATAATTTCTTTTTTCTCTCATGGTTTATACACGTGCACAGTATCACACAAAATACACATAAAAAAGGCTGGCACCCAGAACCAGAAAGAAAATAAGTAAAAAAAAAAAACAGAGATGAAAAAAAACTTAATTTTTCTAAAAGAAAATTTTATGAAGCTAAATAATATGTTTGCTCAAAAATATACAAAAAAAAAAGAAAAAAGAAAAGGTATGAAAAAAAAAATATCTTTTAGACGTATCCCATGAGCATACTTTATATTATTCAATGACTATGTCGACATAATAATCTAGCTTGCTGCGCCTTATTTAGCATTAACACAGTAAAGCAAAAATTAGAGATTCTATAAATAAAGCGGGAGAACTTATTTTTTTTTTTTTTTTGCAAAAATAACGCAATGACATTATTTCTAAATTATGCTAATTGGGTTCTCATTCTCCTTACGAAATTATTTTATTATATATTCGTTGATTTACATTATTAATATTTTGCGATTGAGATTTTCATTTTCAAAAGTTTTTTTTTTTTGCTGCTTCTTTCTTTTCTTTTTTTTTGTTTCTCGTTTTTGGGAGAACCTTAATTAGTGAGAATAAAAACTTTAATGAAGTGCTAATAGTACCTATTCACTAAATGATAACAAATGCGATGGACATCATACATATAACAATACGCGTCGTTTTACGTAAAAAAAAAAAAAATTAAAATTATTTCTTATACTAACTTTTGTTTCGGCCTATTAATTTAACGTTTTTTTTTTTTTTAAATATAATTTAATTATGTTCACAAATAGATAATCGTAAATGATGAATTAAATTCCGTTTTTGAGCACGTTTTAGGAAACCAATTCGTTAGTTATTTGAGCGTATTATCCTTCATATAATATATATACATGAAAAATGTCGTTCAGCACGGACAGTTGCTTATTTCCTATTCGATTTAACTAACAATAGTAAATAATTTCGTTAGTTGAATAAACGATTTCGTCAGTCAGAGTTTATTTATGACAAAGGAAAAAAGCTTCAGTTATGTAAGCGGTAAGAAAAAATTATTTTGACATTTCTTGGCGATATTTGAATCTGAATGGAAATTAAAGGGTCTAAACAGCGGTAATTTTTTTGCAGCGAATTGATTCAATTTCAGTCTGGGAATGCTGTAAAGGATGAACATGTGACAACATTTCGTCTGACCTATTTCCAAGAGAGTATTTTAAAAATGAAGTTTTAATAAATTAAAAAATATATTGGAAGTCGATAAGATGAAATCGATGTAGATATAGATAAACATATGTCAGAAGTTCTATAATTTCATTCTGACAATCAATGGAAACTGCATATCTGTTCTTTATGAAATTATAAGTTATCTTTCTGACAGCCTACTAAATATTGTATAGTTATAAAACTTATTGAAATAAATCAATTGGCGCTATTGATATTGTGGTGACATTTCAATTCTTTACAATCCATCAAAAGTATGAAATTCATGTCTTTAAATGCTTCTCTGATTGGCTAAGATGAAGAAGATCTAGAACTTACAAAATATGTTCATATGCTTTAATTATAACCTCATCTATGTGAATAAGCAATATGTATAGTCTCTACTCATTTGCTCTGTTGTTGGTAACAGGTTCTTTGGGAATTCAGTTATAGTAAAATTCCAGAATTTGAGAAATTTGCCTTAAAATATTGGATGATATTTATGAATTTACAAAAAAAATACTACCACTTAAAACCGAAATAGCGGCGTTATGAAAGTTTTAACTACTGTTGACACGTACGCACACTTTTGGTATTGACACAGAATGTCATGACAGGTTTATTGAAAATCATATAATTTAACACATTCGTTTAAGTTTAATTAACTATCGTTAAAGCCACTATACCTACTAAATAAACGCCTATATCTGTATCATATTCAATGTATGAAAGAAAATTGATTCTTTAAAGGTGACAAATATGAACGTGACATTTATTTATTCAATATCCAACATGATTACATTATATATTTATATATGAATGTGTCAAATTTCATAACATTTAAAATTTAAACTAATTAATTTATAATATGTTGACCTCATGGTCTTAAAATGTAATCTAATACTACCTTCTATTATCCAATGTTAAAATTCTCAACCTATTTCTAAAAAATTGTAGTTTTACTTAATTCCTCTTTTTTTCTGGATCTCAGGATTAGCCGGGCAGATTTTGATGATCGCGATACCAGAATTTTCTTTTGACAAGAATATGCATTGCTGACGTTTTGTGATATTTAGTTTTTTTTTGTCTCGAAATCAAATTATTTTTTCTGTTGGTTCTTCCGGATTGTACTGCCCCCTTTTTATTCGACCACGTGTTTTATTCTTCTTCTTACAAAGATGAAGTCGGGTACCAATCCATTGATAGCTATTTATTTCTTCTTCTTTTTTTCCATTATTTATTTATAATAGTTTCATATAAGTTTTTTTTCTTAAATAAACAAGATTCACATTTGATTAATGCTAATAATTGCATTGCAACCGAATATTTCTACCAAAAAACAAAAAACAAAAAAAAAATTATAAATAATAAAAATAAAAATGAAATTAAATGTTTTTCTATAAACATTTTAACAATTCCGTTTTTATTTGCTGATTTTAAATCAGAGATATACCCTTCTCTTCTATTGTAGGCATATTATTATATTAGCACAGAATACTTAATTAGATTTACCTATTTATATATTGTTTTTTTTTAAATTTGCTATAAAAGGTTTTATAATTAACTTATATTCAAATTTCCGGCGCTCTTTCCTTAACAACAAACCATCAGTTTCAATTTTATTATCAGCTATATATTATATATATATATTCCTAGAGTATAATATCAACCAAAATAACGGGTGATACACATAACGCGCGTATATAATACACACACATTCTTCTCTGTAACTCCTCTATCTATTTCATATAGTTATATTTCACTGAACTGTACGTACTTATATAATTATGAATACAATGCACGCGTGGAATATATTTTTGTGCTGGTTCTGTGTTATATATATATATATATATATATATATATGCTATCATCCACACAGCAAAAACCTAGTAAAATTTAATTAATTTTAAGCATAAAATTTATAATCGCATCGATATAGGTTTATAAATGTATATAATACGATGGTAAATCCTAAGTAATATATAGAATATCTCTATGTACTAAAAGCAGAAAATATAATAATATTAAATTAAGTAGATAGATATACTCTGGTTGTGTGCGGTGTACAACTCGTACACAAATCTATATTATTATTATTATTATTTATTTGGTTTTTTTTTTTTTTATCGCACACCAAACTTATATATATATATTTAGCTTATATATGTATATATTTTCATTTATTCGCTTATTAAAAGTTTATACTTTATTCTATATATAAATTAAAATGTGATCATGATCAAAAATTTGAACTACAATCTACATATATATTAGAAATTTATTATTACTATTATTAAAGTTACATTAAACTAACTATCCCTATTGACCATAAGTTTTTGGATATTCCATTGATATCCATTAACCTTTCCTATTGGTCAATATTTATTTTGAAGTAAGACTCCTAAGCTTTCATTTGAATACAAAAACATTAATATTGTAAAATATCTTGGTTATGTTATTCCTTCCGGAACAATATTGGTTCAATATGGGTTCAAAAATCAACTTTTTTTTATTCCGTAACGCAGGCATTAAAATAAGCTGTAGCTCGGCAGAAAAAATGCAGTTGGACCGAGCGAAAATGCAGTTAGAATTTTGCAAAATGCAGTTGGAAATTAAAATCAAAATTGCAATTGTCGATGGTTGTTTGGAAAAATAGTATCTTTTTTCACTTTCTCAAAAGTCAGCTAAGGGTAAGCCTTTTTTTTTGAGGCGATTTTGCAATCGTCGATGGTTGTTTTTGAAAAATAGTATCTTTTTTCACTTTCTTAAAAGTCAAGGGTAAGCCTTTTTGTTTTAGGCGATTTTGCAATCGTCGATGGTTGTTTTTTTTGAAAAATAGTATCTTTTTTCACTTTTTCAAAAGGCAGCTAGGGTACAGCGCGGTTATTTCAAAATGCAGTTCACCAAATTTCTTATTTTATTCTCTGCCGTAACGAACATTCCGTAATAAACATAGCCAAAATGTATTACAATATTTATATTTTTATATTTTAATGAAAGCGTAGAAGTCCTACTTTAAAATAGATATTGTTCAATATTCCCGTAGTATTTTCCGAATATGAAATGATGGAATAAGAATGGATTCTTAATTTAATCATTCCAGGCATGGAAAATAATCCAAGCCTCTTCCAATTTTATTCCATACTTTAAAGGAGGAACAAGAATGTGAATTTTTATCCAAATCATTTCAAACATGGAAAATATTCCTAATCTTTCATCGATAATTCCATATTTGAAGTGTGACGTGTGCGGAATGCTTGGAAGATATTTGGAATATCCATGTTTGGTCGATTTCTTTTTGTTTTTTTTTTTTGAACCTATTTACTATATCCAATTTTAAGAACATCTCTGAGCAAGCGCTAATGCCGAAAAATTCTGATTATTTATTTCATGATGTGAAATAAATTTTATTCGACTACCAGAAATTAACTTTATTCATTGAATGCATATATGAGGTCTAAGCAAAATCTGTAAACACGATAGAACAAAAATAATAGAGAAAAAAAAACAAATTACATTTCGAGCTCTTATATTTTTATTCCTTTTTCCATATTCTTCTTTTTTTTTCTCATCATGTCCATCATGTCTCTTTGGAAAATTCATTAGACTAATTTTAAAGCGACACGTTTATAAAATTTCTTTTTTAAAAAAAAAGTTTTTTAATTTTAAATGTAGCCCAGAGTGAAGAAAATGAGTTGAACGTATAATTTATACGTTAATTTAATCGATTTTTATTAGAAAAGAGAAGGAAGAAAAAAAAAACAATATAATAATGTTTGGAGAAAAGGTGTAAAAAAAATAAAAATTATTGAATTGTTGTCAAAGAAGTACACGACTTGTAACTTTCGCCTAACTTTTCTGAGGAAAATTTATGTATAAAAAGGGGTTAGTTAAAAACGGAAGATCCTATTTTTATTTATCTTTTATTTTTTTTATTATTATTAAGGTTTTGTCCGGTTCGATGCTGATGCTGAATCAATAAAAAAAAAAAAAAAAACAAACAAAAACTCCACTCTTTCTTTGAATAATTCTAGTGTTGAAGGAAATGGGGGTGCAAACAAAAAAAAAAAAAGAAAAGAAGGCTAGGAACGTGGATTACTCAAACGCGTAAGCTCTTTTTCAGAAGAAACACGTATTTGCATCATAACCATACGATATAAAATTCACTAAAATAGAATATCTTTCTGCGTGGTACACCTACTTAAAATTTAATCGAAACTTTAGAGTGAAAACAAAAAAAAAAAAAATTTTATTCCATTTACCACATCATATAACCGTCAAATAAAGGTAGGCATTCTAAATTTCCTATTTAGAAAAAACTAATCTATATTATAGAGGTTTGCTATATAGGCACATATAAAGAAACGCGATATCGTTTTAAAGTTTATTGATGAAGTAGATAAATTCGCTTTGTTTTTTTTTTTCTATTTTTATTTCATTTCATTTTATTTTATTTATTTTTTTTCAACATAATTCAATTACATAAGAATTTAAAATGTTTTAATACTTCTTGTGTACGGTACCAAACATTATTATTTAGTTTATGTGGAACGAACAAGCGCGCAAAGATGAACGAGAAGAGTAAAAAAAAAAAAAAAGGAATTTGCATAGGAATGAAAAGTATTTTTCATCAAGTTTGCAATATTTCAAAGCAAATTACCTGCTTATTCTTATAAATTGCGTAATATATTCTGCAACCAGCGTTCAGCTATACAAGAGTAAGATGTGCTTTTTTCTTACTTTATTTTTTTCATATATATATATTTTTTTTTTTTTTCATTTTTTCGTTAGAATATTTGTAATGTAATAAACAAAATTTATGAACTATATTTTTTTATACGTGGCGGCGTACACATGATGATGAAGTACTATTATTTCATACACAGAAGTTTTTCTACATCAAACCAACCCCCCCTAATTTTCTTTTTTTTCTTCTTTTTTTTTCTTATTTTGACTGTGACGAAGACGACTGACGAGTAAAAGAATTTTCCAACTAAGAGACGGTATATTTTAATAACGTGTGTACAAGTACGAGTACATTTATACATTTAAATATGAAGAGAAAAATTAATATATAAATAAGTAAATAAAAAAAAAAAATAAAAATATATATAAATATATCAGTCTTGCATTTTCTATTAATTCAATAAACACAGAATAATCGAAATTAAAATAATATGTAATAAAAAAATAAACATTAAAAATAAAAATTATAGAGAATATAAGTATTAAGCATATTTAGTTATAGAATATAAAAATCTTACCACCGCGGTTTTCATTATCCGCTGGCTTAACTTGAATAGGACGGTTCATCTGAAACAAAACGAGAAAATAAAACGAAACTAATTATTATACATATTTGAATGGAAGTACATTATTTGGTATAGTTTTTCAAAAAAAAAAAAAAAATGCAAAAAATTCTGTTAAAAAACAATGGTAAATGAAAAATTTAAAATGGTTGATGGCGCAAAAAAAAACACAAAATGATCATTTGCGGTTAATGAATATATATATTAGGGGTACTCATTAAAAACTTTTAAGCTAAATCTGTTAGCTGATTATCTGCCCTTAAAATGAATATATTGTGGCATTTCTGAATTCTCTCTCACCGCTTGCAAATTGGTAACAGAGAACCGAAAAGATTTCACAAAATGTTAATCCTATTGGCTTTGAATCTGCTAACAGATTTGTCTTAATAGTAAAATATTGTCACGTCGATAGCCGTGATAGTCTGTTAAACTCGGTATTCTCGGTATTCGGTATATTTTTCTATAGAAAATAAATATCGAATACCGAAATACCGAAATACCGAGTTTTAATGAGTACCTATATTGCTATATTAAGTTAATCAAATTACAGTAATTTTGAACACGCGGTTAGTTAAAAAAAATCATTGATTTTTATAAAAATTAAGCAAATCGGTCGTGCTTCAAATTACTGCCATCAGTGAATGAGTCAACTATTTTCATTATTATATTTATTGTCGCCCGCTAGAACTCTCTGTTAAAATGACCATTAATTTTGAATCGAAGTTCTTAACATTTCCGAAATACCGATTTTAAAATATGTTTTTCATTACATTATACACATATCGTTTATTTCATTTAGTATAATCAGTTTTACGGTAGATTTAAAAACTCTTGAACCTTAACTTTGAATAATAATAACTTCAGATCATTTTTTTTTTGTTTCACTCAAATATATTACTTATTGTTATTATATATGTTTCTTACATTTTTGCTTTCAGTTTGTAAAATGTTCACTCTCTAGCTTGAAAAAGTTAAATACGAGTTTGAGTAATAAAAACCCTTCAAATAACCTTCTAAGAAATGTTTTAACATTATAATTTCAAATGAGCAAATTTTTGGTATAAGACAGAGCTACATTTTAACAGTTGACAGAGATGTACATTTTAGAAATGGAAAATTTGCATAACTATTTATGCAAGTACTTATATTTTTCTCATACAAATTTATTGTACTTTACAACTGACACGCACACAATTTTTCTCTTATTTATTTGCACAAATTGGTTAAAAATCGATCTATTTAAAACTGAGTTAAGATTTTTTTTTTTATGGTAAATTATACTTTTATACTTATGGCATTTGTTTGTTTCCTAGTAAAGGTTTTAGTTTTTCCATAGGAGACGAATCGCATCGCGGTTTGAGAACAAAATGCATGTACAAAGTAAATCGCATCAATTTCAAATGGTCATAAATAAATTATGCCAAAAAATAATTGACTTTAACTGGTGAAATGAATGATGGAAGGAATATATTACAGTAAAACTCTTTAAATGGCATCCGGCCCTCCGACCTGTATTGGGAATGATAAGATGATATTTAGATAATTTCATTTAGATATCCAAGGAGCACAGTGGTGCCACATATGACCAATTCGTAACTAATTTATGACCAAATGGTCAAATGTGGCACCACAATGACGACAGAGTGACCAATTCGTGACCAAATGACGTCAAAATGACGTCACGGTGACCAATTCGTGACCTTTGGTCATTTTGTGTTACTTGGGTAACATTTTATTTATCTATTATCTTACTTAGAATTATCTTTCCCAACAATTAATGGCTTCCGACACAGAATTTGTCGATTAAAGCGTTGGTTCGGCTAGAGAAGTGGTACTAGAAACATAGAAAATATTCCGTAACGATGCGATTAGAAGAATTTTACTATATTATATGTTTTCTAAAAGAAAATTTTATCAGTTATACGCTTTTCAATAACGAAGTTATTTACATTCGCCTATTTAATTGTATTGATGATTTATTTACAAATAAATTTCTCTTTCACCAAATTATATTATATTATTTTAACCCTTTCGCACAGAAATTAATTTGGCCAGACAAAAAATACATTTTATCATGCGTATTTTCAAAATAATGTTTACATGAAAGAGAGAAAAAAAAATGATTTAGCAAATTGTGTAGAGTGTAGCTGCCTGTAGATATTCAAATTTCTATGCATTCATATTTCACATTAAAATTTACAATTAATTTTGATGTACAATTATATAATGTAACGCCATTCGCGAATGGGTTATTATATTAGTAAGTAAGTACTTGTACATGTACACATGAATTAACACCGCCATTAAAGACATAAAATAAAAATACAATTCTCAAAATTCAATCAATTACAATACAATTAATTCTTTTCATTGAGAATTTGCACGTTTAGACTTCTTGTGAATGTTGCAGACAGATTAGAAAAGAAGTTACGCAAAATACCATACCCAAAGAAATATAAAGAAAAGTTTTCAATTACAATCAAAATTGAATTCCATTGGTGCTTAAGTCTGAAAAGGAAATAGAAATTATATGGCTCATATACTTAATTTAGTACGCGGATATACTATAAAAGATTTTTATACTTTTATGCTAAGAAAATGATTAAAAGTATCTTTAATGAATTAATCATCATGACTTTTTGCAGTTTAAATGCATGAAATAAACGTTTTTTTTTTTGTGTTTTTTTCTGTCTTTCTTCTTTTCAGTGTTTGAGTTGCAATTAAAACTTTTGTATACCGACCAATAGCAAGCATTACAACTAGGTATGTGTACATTCAATTAAATTTCAACTAGAATATATGACCTCGAAAATTTCATTTAAATAATTTATCTTCTACATATTATTCAATTATTCGTCTATAAATTGTTCATCTGAGGGAATATAAAAGAAAATTGTCGGAAGAAACAAATTTTTTAAAAGTTTTAAATTATATATATAAAAAATATATTGATTGTCTCCATATTCATTTAATCAAAATGTTCATTTTTATTAAATAGTGTGTCAAAAACATTTTTATGAAAATCGTATTATTGGCGATTTGCAATCCATATAATTTATAACGACCATTAAAATAAACCATTTTTGGGGCTGAAAAAAAAATGCATAATTTAGAATTTTATGCGACACGTATTTTTACTTTCATCATAAATCGTTTTTTATTTAACGTAATACGAGATTAAGTATTTCTCGGATAGAAATATGTTTCAAAAAAACGATTACTCTTTATATTCAGAGAGCTTACATTTGAGCATTAGCTCATTTTCAAATTAATTTTTTCAGAAAAATATTCAAATGGTTTTATCACTTTAATAATTGGCGTATCACCCCGAAATAGAAAACGTTTAACAAAAAAATAAAAATTATCAGTTTAGCGAAAGAAAAAAAAGGTTAAATTAATCGATTTATGACTTATCATCGATGCTCTCTTAAACGAGAACACCTATTTTTAACGATTGATAAATTTTTATTATACACAATTAGAATATATCCAGTGACTGACTAAATGAAAATTGAATATTTTTGTCACCTTTTTTTTGTTTTATCTCCTAAATTGATTCTTACAGCTTACAGCTTACTTTTACAGTCATACTTTTGAATCATTTTTTTTTTTTTGGCTTTTGCAAAATACCACAACTCAGCAAATATTTTAAAATATTTTTATTAATATTTTGTACATATTATTGCTAACAATTTAACGTTAATGACTAAAATTGAATTTGAAAAACGAAACATTGTTGAAAATTAAACATTCTGAAAATAAAGTCGAAATCAGAGAGCAAGTAAATGGCTTAAGAAAAATTTCTTTAAAAATTTAGGACTCGAGTGGGATACGAACCCAAAAAATCTTCAGATAGCTGGTCTGCCGCTTTTACCAATGAAGCTATCGAGGCCACTACACCATGAGTGCGACTTTTTGTTTATTTATTCAATTCAATACCAATACTATGGTGCAATGGTTGTTATTCCATCCATAAAACTGACAAACTATAGTTGTATCCCAGTCGAGTCCTAAATTTTTAAAGAATTTTTTCAGAAGACATTTTTTACTTGCTCTCTGATTTCGACTTTATTTTCAAAATGTTAATTTTCAATGTTTAGTTTTTCAATTCCATTTTAGTCTTAACATTAAAATTGTTAGCAATATTACTAACAATATATTAATAAAATAGTGGTTTCACTATATGATCTTTAAACACATCGCAGCAATATAAAAAATCAAATAATAAAAAATATTTTAAATTCTTACAATAGAAATAAGAAGTGTTATGACATTATGAGTATATATGCAGCTTTTACCGCACTAGACAAGAAATAGTTTATTGCATTATAAATAAGTCATTAATTATTTTAATTGCGTATACTTTTAACCCTTCAATGACATATTGAAAGGAATAAATAATAAAAAAAAAAAATTTAAAAGGTTTCAAACATTAAGTACCAGATAAAAGTTGGGTATATATTTTTTTTTTAAATTAAATCTAATTGTATGTTTTATCTAAATTTTATATACGTAAATGTAAATAGTAGATTTCATGAATATTTATATTAAATTTCGAACATAAGTAAGTAAGTAAGTAAGTATTCACAATTGATACAACATATCGCGGTGCCATTTCAAAAGTAATATAAGACATCTTAAAACATAAATTTGATGCAAAAGGCAAAAGATGTCTTACACAATATTCACAATATTATACAACATGAACATAAAAAGAGTTATCTGAAAAAAATTGAACAAAAAGATAACTTTGTTAACATGAATCGAAATCATTAAAAATAAATATAAAAACCGATATATTATAATTATTATCGAAATTTTCCGGTGCGAACCCTTGATTTTATTTTGCAATCCCTAAAAAATAATTGAAGCTTCCAATTAACTTGATATTTATTTCAGCTTTTATTTTTTTGAAAAAAAAAAAAATAATATTATCAAAAATTGAAATCTCGGGAACATTTAGAACTTTATGAGTTAACTAAAAACAATATCTTGACCTTTTTTAACTGTTTGTATAATATATTTATAAATTTTTATTCTATACTACATATCTATAGTGAGTCCTACACCTTTACTACCCTCACTATACATTATCAAATGCTCTATACTTATAGTCAGGTACCCTACGTATTGTAGGTAAATAACATAAAAAAAAGGGTTTGACGTTTATCTAGCGAATCGTTATTTTTGTATTGGTTCTGCTGTATTATCTCATATTTTTATATGCCTACCTGGGCTAACCGTGTGTATATATATGGCCACATGCCTGCCTAGCCTCTATAATGGTTGAAGTAATGCGAACAGTTGAAAAAGCACGAAATTAATTTATGTGCCGCCGTGTTCAATAAAAATGAATCGAATAAAAAAAGGTGAAGTTTTTAATTTATATATTATAAGCAATGCCAACGAATGGCTAAACGCAAAGAGAATTCGAAAAAGAGCGAAGATAGTTTATTTGTGTTTATGATTATAGATTAGCGAATAAAAAAAAAATAGAAAATAAAAAAAAATTATATAGAAACTTTTTATAAATAGCTGAATGAGTTTGTAGTTTTTCTACATGAAATTTTATGTGAGAGATGGCTGGGCGGTGAGGGTGGTGGGTGAACCATTGTTCATTGTTGTTTGTTGTTTACTGTGTGTTTTATTGGAATTTGTAAAAAAAAAAACAATTAATACTCTTATTTTAGAATTAAATATTGAACCGCACACTTTTTTTTTTATTGTTTTAATAGTTTTAATGATACTCATTTATAACCGAATGGCGAAATAAAAATACTTTAGGGAAAATATAAATTTGTCTAAATTGACAAATTCATTACCAAAGTTAAGTTTTTTTTTTGTTTTTTTTTGTATAATCATGAAGCAGCAAACAAATATTAACACAAAGTAAAATAAACGAGTATAGTATATATATTTTGTTTGATAAAACTTTCTCTATTTTTGGCAATGTTTATTTGATGATGGCAGCTTTTTTTCTCTTTATCAGAATCAGCTGTATTAATAAAGAAAATTGGAAAAACTACCACTAAATTGATTCTTTTCTGCTTAAATCCATGGAAAATATTGACTTCACGAGCTCTTTTAATTATATATATTTTGTAGAAAGTAATATCATATGTCAGCAAAATGCTAAATTCTATGTTTAATACATAAAGAGAAATAATGTAATTTTTATATAGTTATATTGGCTACAAATAGCGAAATTGCAATCAGCAGGCCGTTTAAACACAAGTATATTTTAACTGAATCACTAGTTTACGTCGTATGGATCTACTCCTAGTATAATATACCTACGTACATCTCAAAGAGTTCATTTGCATCTAACTAAAATTATACGAGACTCTTCTGTTAAAAAGAATAATAATAAAGTCACTTCAGCCGCATTTCCATTTCAAATTATGTATTATTATAAGTCTAATAAAAAAAAAAATTCTCGTATTTTGCATATAGAATAAAAAATTTCTGATATCGTTTAATTTTGGTAACGCCAAGATAAAAAAAAAAAAAATAAAACCTTTGCAAAGGCCTTATAAAACATAAAGTAATTATCTCATCACCTTATGTAAAATATTTTAATTAAACAAAAAGGGTTTACCTAAGGGGACATAATGTACTAAAAAAAAAGAGAAAATCATAAAAAAAAAAAAAAAAAAAAATAAAATACGAGGCATCAGTATTCTTTTTTTCTCTTTTTTTTTTTTTCGTTTTTTCGTCTTATTATTTGCATAAATTTTCTCATTAAAAAAGTATTTTGCTTTTAAAATGAAGTTTGATCAAAGTTTATTTAGGTGCCGCGCGCTCGCTGTGAAAAACCCATCGCATTTTCTTTTGAAGCGCATGTATATGTTTTCTTCTTACTATTTTTGGCTGGCATGGGAATGGTATCTATCTACCTCTCTGCATATATACTACGTATAGTACCAATTTTAAAATTTTTGGTTCATAGAATGTATAATGTTAGGAGTCAGGTTTTATTTTGGTATATAGATTTGATGTTAGGTCGTCTTATTCTATAGATAGATATATATAACAATATTTAGCTATAGAACATGCAAAATCAATGAATTTTTCTTCTTTTTTTTTGTGTTGGAAAAACCCAAAATCTCCATATAATAAATTTGAATAAATTTTATATTTAATAAAACCACAACAACAACAAAGCTCCCTTAGTTTTTTATTTTCATCTCTTCTCTTCTTTTATTGGAATCAAAAAATAATTTAAGGCCGTATTTTATAACACCTTTTGTGTGTGTGGAATGTTTGAATGTACGTTGTGTGAATATTGTTAAAATGCCATAGTATATATATACCGCCTAAAATAGTACAACTATAGGTTTTTATGTATGAATTTGAGTAACGAGAACCTTTTGTTTTTTGAACACACGTAGAAAAATAACACATCATAGCTTTACTGACCGTTTCTTGATCAATTGAATCATTAATGTTTCAAAAATGATCGACTATCTGTTGAAAAAAACGGAAAATTTTATTACAGGTGCTCACAATAAAAAAAAAAAAAAAATGTGTCCCTACATGCCTTCAGCTACATATTATGCGTCCATTTATAATAATGAATGGTATATAAAAAAAAAAAAAACAATATTTACACTAAAATTAAAATTTTACAAATATATTTAACGTTTTACACTCTTTACGTGTTTTTACATACGTTTCATGTGAGTAATACAGAGGAGTTCGAAGCGGTATGTTTTATTATTTGTATAACAGATTTTGTATAATGGACAGGTCAACAATGAAATTCAATTTGTTTTAAGTGAATTTATCGTCTAGATATTTGGCATAGCCAAAACTCTGTTGTATGTGAGTTTATTATAAAAGGCTTGTAAAGGTATATGTGTTCAATGCCAAACATATATATATCGCCGTGAAAAGCATTTTAAGCACATGTACACACATCTACTACTCTATACAGAGCACTGATGGCTACTATAACATAATACAGATAATATATTATAATATATGCAGTTGTTATGTTTTGCTTTAGTAGAGTTCTGACTGATGGTTCAGCTTTATAAAATAATGGGTATTGGGGTGCCAGAAAATAAATGAACTGAACAAATGGTTGGACTATTAGCTTTAAAGTCAACCAAACACTAGAGCAGAGGAAAAACATTTATCTGTCCAGTCCGGAAAATTTGACAAATTAATTCACATATAAAATCCATATATTATTATAGAATTATGTATAAAAATATGGTTACGACAGTTGAAAGCTTTCAACCCATATGCTTTTTTCTGTTTTATATTTTTTTTATTTTTATTTATCTAGATGTATTTATTTTTCCTTTATTTGATTCTATTATAAATATTTTTTTTTGGTTAAAATATAATTTACAGGCACTGGATGCATGGATAATATTTATATTGAAAGAGTAATAAACTGGACATATATTAGATTGGTTTGCAAATAAAAATGATGTTATCGTAATCTTGTAATTTTATTAAATATATATTGTTGAGCAACTGAATGTTTTGAATAGAATCATAAGTGTAAAAATTGTATACTCTCTATTGTATCCTGAACTAGTTTAGGGCAAAGATATCTTAAAATGAACTTATGATGGTTTTTGAGGAGGTCCTCTGTGAGTCAGAAATCAGAATTCATCGATACTGGTGAGCACCCATCATAAAAATGAAAATACGTTTCTATAAACAGATTTTCATACATTCAAATCGAACTAAAAACGAAATGTCAGAGCCAAAAAAAAATCTGTTTTCGATAAAAAAAAAACTTAAAATGTCTTATATGTTTAAACTTAAACGATGAAATGTTAAAGGAAATTTATAATTTCAATGAATATAAAAAAAAAGAAGAGTAGTCAATAGATGTCCCAGATTCTTCATTAAAATTACATTTTATGTTCAATCAGACCTAATGAAAATTACACGAATTTATAAAAACCCAAGAGAACACTTTTAATTATGGCCGTTGTTTAGAAACTTTGGTAAATTGATGTATGTTTGATGTCTTTGACCTATGATTTAGAAAATTGGTTAGGTATATAATATACATTCATGTTGAATATTTTAATATTATTACTTTTTCTCAAAAGCCGCATAGAATAAATGTCACATTGCCAACTGACATCAGGGATGGGACCATATAATTGCTCATGGGTGGAAAGGGTGTGGTGTGTGTTACAGAAAATGGTATCTTTTTTTAAGTTTCAGAAAATTAATCTACCTCGATTTGGGAGAACAAAAAAAATAGTACCTTTTTTTTAGTTTTCAAGTTTATGGCATGGGAGTATTTGAATACTTGTAATTGAAAATACGTACATATTTGAAATATATTTATTTATTTTTTTCAGTATTTGAAATAAATTTATTTCAATACATTTTTTACTTCATTTTTAACGGTTTTCATTGTGTTTTTTTCTTGGGAGTAAACGTATTTTGATGACTGACCAAATCCGTTTGAAAATCCGTGAAAAAAAGTAAAATGAAAATGAGCAGAAAAAAAATAGTTATATATTTTTTTTTGTATTTTGCTTCACGTAAACTGTATATAGTCACAGAAATCTATAACACATGAAAGTGTGGTGAATTGGGGCGAATTTTAATCGAATGGTGATATTTGTGAAAGCTCTACGATTTACTTCTTTATGGGATTGTCGGTGATTTAAAGTCAAATTTTCATGTTTTAACGCTTATAATAAGCAAGAAAAAAACGTTTAAGTTACATATCTTTTAAAAACTTTACAAAATTGAAAATTGTTGTATAAAATGATAATCACGTTCTTAATCAATCAATTAAATTAATTGGAATATAAAACTAGGAATTACTATCATATTATTCTATGAAATTAATGCTCGTAAATATGAAGTACTGTACCAATCTAATTGGTAATTAATTTTGGCACGTATTTAAATGTTCGATAAATTATTCAATATGTTGCGTAAGTAATCCCAATGTTCGGTAAATTGTCCAAATGTTCAGTAACTCAATAACCCGAATTACTCCGGATTGGGATAT
>JAABKK020000003.1:2124233-2147110 GCA_011634745.2 Catotricha subobsoleta
ACGTTTAAAAGCAATTATCGAAAAAATAGCCTTAGGGTCCCGCAGGCATTAAATTCTTCTTTCTATTAATTCATTAAGAATTAAAATTGGTTCAGTAAATAAGTCAGAATAGGTGCATGAAAATTGTGAATTTATCGCAAAACCCCAGAGAACGCTCTTAATCTATCCAAACTACGATAAGTTTACGGTCTTCAATTAGGCCGCCCCCAATACCATATCGCGAATATAATTATATTAGTTTGCCATGACCTCATAACCATGCTCGCTAACCAGAAAAAAAAATGAGTAACTTCAGTTTAAAAAAAAATTCTTTGTCCAACCAGAAAAAAAATTCAAACTAACTTCATTCTAAACAAAATTTTCTGGCTTACTTTGGCATGCCTAACAAGCTGAATTTCGTAAATTTCATAAATGTCAAATTCCTTTGTGGTTTTATGTTGTTTTTATGTGAAAGAAAAATGTTTACAATTATGGAATTTATGAAATTATGCGCGGCTTTATTTTATCAATGTTTTGTTCAGTATTGTTATTAATAATAATTTGTTTACTTACATTTTGTATTTTTAGTTCAAATAACTCATTAAAATAAATTGCAGTTTATGAGAATGTGATCTCGTTGTTTTTGTGTAAAAATCGACATTTAAATTATTTTAGTTTTATTAACAAAATTTCCTTGTGGGTAGTTATTTATTTATTTTTTTATTAATTAATTAATGATTTTTATATAAGGATTTGTTGTGATATTTTTGTGGCAGTCTCGCTTATCAAATAAATTGCTTCGCAATCGAAAATTTTATTTCTTTCTATTTTTATTTTACGCATTCAATATTTCATGTACAAAAAAAGAGTAGTTATTAGAAAATGACAATGTTTATGGCGCAGCACAATTATTTATCCTCAAAATTAATGGAAACGTGAAATGAATACTTTTCAAAATATGAAATATGTAAGTGTTTAGAGTATATGATATACAACTCGTTCAACTTGATGTGATTACCATGTAAGTATTTAAAAAATGTGAAATATGTAAGTATTTAAAAGTTTAATAACCCTCACAAAACAATCAGGAACATTAATTGATTTATTGGATAGAATTATGAAATTAGTTGGATCTTTGATGAACTAGACTTTTAATAAGTTGAATTTTGTTTGAAATTGTATAAATATGTTTCCTTAAAAATTTAAATTATTAGAGAAATTCATAGAACATTGTTATAAAATGGCGTCGCAACAGCAATGATTTTCAAATATTTTTTTTCAACCTTTTATCTTATAAAAACCTATATACAAAATTAAGATTAGGGTGGTTAGACTGGATTCATTTTTGGAAGAAAGTACATAATTCAGACACATTTTTGTCTTTAAAACAACGCATTAGTTAAATAATTTACAGGCAGCCAAACGGTCAGCTGTCAATCATAGCATTTAACGTTAATGTGTAATAGGTGCCCAATATAAAGACAGATACAGCTGTGTGAAATAGATATTTGTTAGTTGTTAGATAATTGGACACGTGGATCTGTCATCACCAGAACTATCAAAATTTAAGCAAATATTATAATTCGCTAGTTTTAAAATAACAGACACTTCCTTTATATACAAAATTAAGATCGACATTTCATGGGGTGGTGTTGATAGACTTCATTGAGTTAGATAAAAAGGAAAATTGCATGTACTATATACTCGCCATATATAATATATACATAATTCCGATATATGTGATTGGATATAAGCAAATTCGTATTAGGCTTACATTGTTCCGTAGTTTTCTAATTACTAATTAACATAATTTATAATTAAGTAACTGCGAGTAAAATCTAGTCAAAAGGATTATTAAATAGAAATTATATATAATATAATTTATCAGCTATTTATAATAACTTGTCCTTCTAAAGGTTAAAGTCTTAATTTAATTATAAATTAGTTTAATAAAAATAATTAATATATAATTAATAATATCTATAACGTAAGCAAAAACATAATATAACATCTTTAATTTTAAGATAAGATTTAGAAAACAATGTAAGTCCAATACAAAAAAATTGCTATATCATCTAATAATCTCACACTTTGAAGTCAATTGAACTCACCATCTCTATTTTGTTTAGTATCGACTTTTTTTTTGTATTTATGGAATTGTTAATTTATTTGATAATTACTAAAGAAAATTATGAAATTCCTCGAAAAAATAGTGAAATACAGTGTATAATTGCGACAATCTTAATTATATTTGTCTGTTAAATTATGCAGAAGTCATAAATATAAGCACTTAAATGATGGTTCGTCTTGTTTATTACAAATTTACAATGCAGGTACTCTAAATAAAACATACCGTTCAATAAAGGTAGCTAAGGAAAAAAGAAAAAGAAAATATACCCAAATATATAATGCTATGTTCAAGTAGGTACTTTTCGTAATAAGGGAGGGTTCACACTATTAGTTTGCCGTGGTTAATGCTATGTCTTACGTTTATATTTTTCATTTAATATTTTTATTATTATTAGGCATGCTCACAATTTTGTTGTATTTAACGGCATTTTGTATAATGAGAAATTGGAATGTCTGCATTAATGATGTGTTTGCACCAGCACCGAAATGATGATATGTATTGAAAGAGAAAATTACATTTACAATATTTGTGAAACTAACGAGAAATGAAGTTTATAAAAGAAAACGAGATATACACTAAAACTACATCTTTCGTTTATTTGCAAATTATTTTTTCTTTCTTCTTCAGTATTTTACTAAAGAACAATATTAATAATATAATTTTTAGTATTAATCATTTTTCTTTAATTTTTTGTTTTACGATAATTTAGACTTCAGTTGGTCTTTTCAGGGGGATAAGCATGCTGCATGCTTATGATAAAATTGAAATTTCGACAACACAAACAGATCTGTACGATTTTTCTTTTTAGCATCCGATAAAATAAAAATTCCAACCCTTACTTCGTGCATTCTGTTGACACATTTTGCAAAATGGAAAAACATACAAAACTAATTTAAAACTGCATTAATATTTATTGAACAGAGAGCAAAAAATAACAAAAAAAAAAAAATGTGAAGTAGATACATATTATAACCATTTTAAACATTAAACAATTTCATGCAAGCAAATATGAGAGCAGAGAATATTATTTTCCGTTTGAAACATTTAACACGAAATGTGTGCGGACAATTATGTAATTGATTTGAGGTAAAATATGTCTTAAGACCGAAGCCACTTCTATAAAAATCAAGTACTTAGTGAGAAGGGATTTAATGGGACTATTAGGCATATTTTATTTCATTTCACAAACGTAAAACTTAAATGAAATTTATGTAGGTATATAATAACAACTAAACGTATGAACACAACTCCTTAATCTGAAGGACAAACAAACCAAAATTATGTACCAAATTCGTTTTTTTCTCTAATTTTCTAACATACAACATGATTTATTGTCACCGATATATATAATATTATATTGTACATATACTTAGTTTTACATTTAAAACAAAATAAATTAAATCGGTATCTGCACCGTGGACTTAGTTAATGTACACATTTTCAGGTTCAAGAAAATCTTCTTCGATAAGTTTTAATAATATTCGAAAGAGACAATATGCAAGGAAAAAAATCATTGATTCCTCTGTACATTTCTATTCTGAAATAATTAATTAATTGGTTCAACAGTATTACTAATAATATATGAATGTCATTATAAGTATAATATAGGAAATGCCTACATAATAAATAACAAAAAAATAAAATACTTATTGAATACTTATTGAAATAAAGCGGTGCGCGACAGGCTTCAAACGCTAATAATTTATACAGAAGTGAAATAGGAAAAAAAAAATTATATAAAAGAAAATGAATTTTCAACAAAATCACAAATCGCGAGTTAAAATATCATATTTAATTAAATAATAAAAATATAAATAAAAAAAATAATATTAAATTCAAACCCAACAAACATGAATCAATTCAAGATTCATGTTTGAACACAATTAATACCAACACATTTTAAATTTACTTATTATTATTTGTTTTAACACAAAGCCATTGAAATCACAATCACAACTGTAACACATTTTCATTTACATGCTGCTATTAAAGGATTCATAGCAATAGATCATAAGTTTTAGTTTAAGTATTGACCACTCGAGTCTTTAGTGTGTACTGGCAAAATCGGTTTTGTTTCATAAAATCAATGAAGCAGAAAGAGAAAAGTAATGTTATTTTGCCAGTCTTCACTATAATATTTTACCTGCATTCTTAAACCTAAGTTCCCACTAAGAAACTTCAGCATAATTTTTTCGAAAACTTTGGTTAAATTTCAGGATTTTATTAAACAATTTCCTAACAAAGAAATCACGCAGGTGTGGTTGATTTTTTAACTCGTCGAAGAAAAAACTATTAAAATAACATTTTAGAGCCATATTTTCTAATTAGAGATACGAATTGTACAAAAAAATTTCGCAATATGACTCTGAAAAACTAATTCTACCAGGTAGATACCGTCAACGCTATCTTCATAACATTAATGGTCAGAGGGACGTAGCGAATAACTCGTTAAAATTAAATAACTTCGAAAGAGAGGTTAGCAACATCAAACTTCCCAACCATCACTTATTCTTAAAGACGCATCCAATTCCCAGTTTTCCAGCGAAGATCCTATATTATTTTTTTTCTCTTTAGGAAACATTACAAAGTGACGCCACGCTGTTAAAAGAGGGGCAAGGGTTCAAAAAATGATGAAATGATGACATTGCATACCTACATATTTTTATTTTTGCAGATCAGGAAATTATTAAAATATGCTATATGCATTATTCACCTATAATTGTACTCAGCGATGGGTAAGTATATATTTGTATTGAAATGGGTCAGTTTTTCTATTATATAGTTTGTCACTTTTTTTTAAAATATATTTATTGACTTTGCACTTTTTATTTCCTGAGGAAGCTTATTGTACTCTGTAGGGTCACTATATTGGACACTATTTTCTCCATGGGAATTTTTCGCTTTTGGTTTAATTAGTTCTGGATTTCTTCTCCACGAGTATGGAAAAATTCGATACACAAACTCAAAGTTTGAAAATGCACAATTGTTTATTGCGCTGTAGACTATAACGCATAGCTGCTGGAGTTTAATACCTCTTATTGGTAGTATATTTACGGCTTCGTTGCGATACAAATTATCAGTACTAAATCGGTTTTCTAGCTTGAGACATCTTTTTAGTGCTCTGTTTTGAAGCGTTTGAACTCTGTTTAAATGTATTTTTTTTGCAGATCCCCATACTTGTAAATTTTACTTAAGTACCATTTTAGTCCGTACTTGAAAAATGTACTGGAGTACTGAAATTCAAGGTACTTTAATATTTAAAGTATATTTATCGTTTTAAGTACCAATTATATTTTTAGTTTTATTATTAGTGATGTTCTTTTGGTAAGTGAGATACTGAGCCAAATGAGATTTCTCAATTATTAACACAAGAAATGTAAATAAATCTCAGTTGGCTCAGCATCTCATTTATCAAAAGAACATCACTATTTTTTTCAGAATTAAACTGTGTAGATTAGATTAGATAGTTAATAATGTTTAAAAATAGATGGCAGAGGCATAGCTATGTAATTCTGTATTCTTTTAAACATAACACAAGTAAAATTTTACAAAATTGCATCTATTCATTTGCAATTTTATTGGTTTGTTTATAATCGTCCAATTTCGAAAATGCGTATGTGCCCAAAATAGTACAACCGATCGACTAAAAATAGTTTAAAGGAGGTGACTCTCTTAGGTGGGGTTGAAAACAACCTTTTTTTGACTTATTTGCTAATCTTTGTTTTAACTTTTATCACACTGTAATACCGATAATTTTCTGACTTTTCTATATAATTTAAGAAAAAAAAAAAATGCTGGGGCGCATATTTATGTTTGAAAAAAATGTGAAAATGTGAAAGTTTCTCTTCATTATTTTAAGCAATAATTAAGTATGAAAATGATTAAATTATTATTTACGTGAAGTACCATTTGAATACTTCATACTGAAATGTTTTTTGTGAGATTTTTATTTATATTAAGTGTTTATTTCCGCGTTTGAAATATCGCGTTTTATTTGTTTACAAAAATCCATCATATTCAAGAGCAAAATTTTCATTTAAAATTATCTTATTTTTTTCAAATAAGTAGCTAAATCTTTAATTTAATATCTTTTTTAACTACAACCAAAAAATTAATAATTTATCTTCTGGTTTTCTATCATTTTTAAGCTGATTTAATTAGACCAAATTAAAGAAAACGAGATATTAAACGCTCAAATTATCACATAATATAAATAAAAATATTACAAAAAACTATTTAGAACAACAGATTGAAATGTTATTTCATGTAATTAACTGTTTCATTTCTTTTATATTTAATTATTACTTAAATAATTAACAAAACTCCGTCATGACAAATAAGATCAGATTTTATTTATTTTAAAAAGATGTAATGGCATATCATTTGACTTGATTGTCAAACCACAAATATCCTAAAAATGAAATAAAATGAACCGAAAATCGTCGGTAAATAGTCGCAAATAAGTCTATTCATACATTTCAATATTTTCAATTTGAGTTCAGGTGCTCTCGGCGCCTATAATTGTAATTTGAAATAAATAAAAAAAAAAACATGTTGCATATTTGGTAATGTTTGGTGTATGATAAATCGCAACGGTGCTCATATTATAATTATTTTGAATTGAAATTCATTATTTTTATCATTGCTAAGCTGCATTGGATTGATATTTACATGTGCTTGTAGGGACACAAAAACCGATAAACCGAAAAGATTGCCATTTGTATAAAATAATATCGACCAATGAATTGTGCCCACGAACAATATACATGCCACGTTACGTTTTGTATTTATTTTACTCTCTGTTCAGATCGCCACGGATCGAAGTCAATTTCTTTTGGTGTGTCGGTTTGTTTCAACGCGTAGCTTAAATAATTTTCTCCAGTTGTTTTATAACGCTGGCAGAAATCATTATAAAGACGTTAAAATCTTTAACATATTTTTATTAAATTTTAAATAATTTGATAAATAATATCGCGCTATTATTTCTTTTTTTTAATTCAAATTCTCGATTATTCAATAATAATAAAAAAAAAGATGTGGTTTTACACAGTAACGGCATGCATATTGGCATTTTCCGGTATAGTGATTTGTGATGAGAGTGTGCTAGAAATTAAACTTGAAGGCGGTGTTTTAGTACTTACAAAAGATAATTTTCAACATGCACTTAAAATCCATGAACATATTTTGGTAGAATTCTGTAAGTATTTTATGAAAATAATTGGTAGTTTTTATTGTTTTAACCATCAAATAATGCTATGTCATATCATTGAACCGCACAGAATAAAATTCATTATAATGATGAAATTGTACAACAATGATTGTAAAAACATGTAATTTTGCTGTCAGTTCAATTATTAAATTAAATAAAATCGACAAAATTATATTCTCAATATTGAATTTTTGCAATAATGACGTGTCAACAAATAGTATAAATCATCATCTTACAGCCCACCGCTTGTCTTTCTTCTTTATACAATTACCAATTAAAAAAAAAAAAATAGTAGAAAGAATGAAAAACTAAGAAGAAGATGTGTATGTTAAAGTCTTTATGTAGATGTGGAAATATGGAAGTGATGACGACGACCTTTAGCAGGGCTGTGCAAATTGTAAATTATTTCTTGTAAAAAGCGGTACTTACATTGTAGTCATCATTAGCCAGAAGTCAATGTGTTGTGGTGCAAGTTAAGTTCATGGCAATATTGAAATATTGCGCTACGCACAGTACACGTAGTAATCACAAATTATTTCTTTTATATGTGAATGTACTGTAACAAAAATATAACAATTAAAAAAAAACATCTAACTACAGGACAGATAAGCACGACAAAGTGCTGCCGGACAAATAGTATATTTATATATATATTATATATTAGATTAGGAAGCTACTAAATTCATGTAAAGTTTTAAATAAAGTTCTTATCATTTTCTTTGATACAAAGAAAATATGCGCAGCGCGCCTTATAAAGTTTTTTCTTTTGTTTTCGTTTCTTTCTTTTCGATTTTTTTTTTCACTCATTTTATTTTTTCTTACACGCAAGCGTAATTTCATATGGTAGCGACGATTAAAATTTTTTTTAATAACGTTTCGATAAATTTGTTTCCAACGAATCTAAAAACGGAGGAGTGCATGTAACGCCATAAAAAAAATTATTCATATAAATTTGTAATTTTTTTTTTTTTTTAGAAGAATATAAGTATTAAAATATTTTTTTACATTAATTTGAATAGATGCACCATGGTGTGGACATTGCAAATCATTAGCACCAGAATACGAAAAGGCAGCAACTGAATTAGAGAACCAAAAATCACTTATTAAATTAGGTAAAGTTGATGCTACCGTTGAATCATCACTTGCCGAAGAATTCGGTGTACGTGGCTATCCAACATTGAAATTCTTCCGTCATAGTTCACCAATTGATTATACAGGTGGTCGTGTTGCTGACGAAATTGTATCATGGGTTTCCAAAAAAACTGGTCCACCAGCCGTTGAATTGGACACAGTTGCAGCAGCTGAAACATTCATTAAGGACAATAAGGTTGCCGTTGTTGGTTTCTTTAAAGATCGTGAATCAGCCGAAGCTAAAACATTCTTGGCTGTTGCAAATAGCGTTGATGAATATCAATTTGGTATTACAAGCCAAGAAGATGTTTATGCTAAATATGAAGCCAAATGTGGTGCAATTGTACTATTCAAACAATTCGATGAAGGCAAATCAGTTTATGATGGTGAACATAATGAAGCTGACATTAAGAAATTCGTACAAACTCAATCAATTCCATTGATTGTTGAATTCAATCATGATTCTGCACAAAAGATCTTCGGTGGTGAAATTAAGAGCCATTTATTATTATTCTTGTCAAAGGAAGCTGGTCATCTTGAAAAATACGCTGACCCCGCTAAAGAAATTGCTAAGGACTTCCGTGAACATGTTCTATTTGTTACAATCAATGCCGATGAAGAAGATCATCAACGAATCCTTGAATTCTTTGGCATGAAGAAGGAAGAAGTTCCATCAATGCGTTTAATCCGTTTGGAAGAAGATATGGCCAAATATAAACCAGAAAATAACGATTTATCCGCTGACAATATTAAAGCATTCGTTCAATCATATTTGGATGGCAAATTGAAACAACATTTATTAACACAAGAATTACCAGAAGATTGGGACAAGACACCAGTTAAAGTATTAGTTTCAACCAACTTTGATGAAGTAGCCTTGAATAAGGATAAAGATGTACTTGTTGAATTTTATGCTCCATGGTAAGTGATATCTTTTTTTTTATTTTATTTTTTCGATAGGGTTGTTCGTTAGTTGTCCTTTATAAAAGTTTACACTAGATTGGGATCGGAAATTCATTTGATTTTGGACTGAGCTTTAAATTTAGTGTAATAAATTCGAGAAAAGTGTCATTTTTAAATTAAAGCTTATTTCAAATTAAAATACTAACAATGTATTCTCAATTGATATATTACAGGTGTGGACACTGCAAACAATTGGCTCCAATTTACGATCAACTCGGTGAAAAATTCGCTCAATCACAAACAATAGTGGTTGCTAAAATCGATGCTACTGCCAATGAATTGGAACACACCAAAATCACATCATTCCCAACAATTAAATTGTATAAGCGCGGCGATAATGAGATTGTTGATTATAACGGTGAACGTACATTGGAAGGTTTCACCAAATTCTTAGAAAGTGGTGGACAAGATAGTGAAGGTGTACCAGATGTTGTAAGTATTTTTTTTTTAATACAATATTTCTAAAAATTATGATTTGAACTCGCAGCACTATTTTGTTTAAATTCTAGTTTTATAAATATCTAGATTTCATGAAATTTCTATTATTAATTTTCTTTCTCTCTATTTTTTTTCTTCCTACAGGAGGAAGTTGACATCGATGAAAGTGAAGAGGCACCCAAGAAAGATGAACTTTAAATTAAAATTCATAAACTAAAAAAAAAAAAAACACAAAGCTCCATAGAAATCAATTAACAAACAAAAAACGCATACTGAAAACATTTATTTTTGCTAATTGATTTTTATACTTAAACTAAAATTAATTAAGAAAAGAACGAAAAGAATTAAAATTATTGAAAACTGAAAAATAAATGCAAAACATTGCTGCTGTGAAACAACTATCGAAACTGAATTAAAAACAGAAAAAAAAATTAAAAAAATGAATGAAAATAAAAGTTAAAAATAAAATAAAAAAAAAACAACTCAATAACAAAACGATACACAACACATTATTTAAATAATTAAATTATGTTTAGAAAAATATTTTTTTTTTTTTTTATTTTAAAATAAATTCTTTCATTTTTAAAAATATATTTTTAATATTAATTGTAATGGAAACTCTTCAATAATTTTGTATCTAATTACATTTTTTTTTTACATGATTTTCGGTAATATTGATATTAATTATAAAATATAGGATAGCTCTGTATTTAATTGATGTTACATTAACATTGTAATTTTTTTTTTGGTTTGTTTTCATTTCTTTTTTTTTATTTTGAATAAAATTTATTATTTCTATTTTTCTTTAATTAATTTTTTTTTGTTTATTATTTTTATTTCTAATAGAAATTAACGATAAGATAATTTATTTTTAATTGTTCGCTGCAGATTTGCATCAATTAACAGAACTCTAAAATATTAAATGATAAACATATTCTTATGTAGGGTTTTCCAAATGCATGGCAATTTGTTTGTACAACCATCTTTCAAGTCTAAAATTGCTAGATTCATAAACAAATTATTTATCGAAAGTACAAAACAAAAAAAACAAAAACCATAAATGAGATACGCTTGATAAATATTTTATAGATATTCTAAAAAAAATATTTAATTTTGTTTTCAATTTTATTGAGAGCTTTTGTCAATTAGTTCAATTCATGAAGCCTATAAAAGTGTAATAATATTACATATATTTCTATAAAATATACATATTTTGTTTTCAGACACTTTCAACAAGGTAATTAGTTTAAGAAAAACATAATACATTCAAACAATTATACACCATACACCTAAAACATTTCAAATAAAACATTTTCCATTAATATTAGATGCAGTAAATGTAATTAATTCAGTTCAGTTATGTCAGCTTAAATTTCGATTCGATTGACTAGTTTTCTTATATTAATTTTTTTTTTTTTTTTAATTACCAGATGTGAAATTGGAACTAACAAAATTAAAATTAGTACATTACCTCCGTGACATCTGACTGATAATAAATAATCAAAAAAAAAAAATAATTGAAACACATTTGTCATATGAATTCAGGGGTTATATCAAATTATTAAATTTGAAGCTTTTCATTTATGTTCTTAATAGTTTTTTTTTTAGATATTTTAATTAACCTGTAATTACAAATTGCTATTAATATTAATTTTACAAATAGGCGATTAAAAAATACAGAATAAATGTTTAATCATAATTATAATATTATTAATGATGAAATATATTTTTTTTAATTAATTTAATGACATATAAACAAAAAATAATCTATTTTGATTTTCGATATTATAAATTTTTTTTATTATTAAAATTATTATTAAAGAGAAGAGAAATATTAAATTAATTTAAATAAAATCAAGAAAAAAAAATTAAAGAAAAAAAGGAATGTTTGTTTTAATTTTAATGCAATTGTTTTAAATTTGAGATAGACGAAGGAATTAATTCTGAGTGCAGTCTTGTATCATTCGAGTTAATAAATTATAATAAGACTGAAAAACATTGAAAATAAATCTTAGGTTAGATCAACATAATTCAAAATTTGAAAGTTGGTTAATAAAAACCATTACAGTTTTTAAATATTTCACTTCATTGAACTCTTTTTTTTTTAATAGGTATTGAAATAAACGAAGCTCTAATTTCTCTCATTTTAAAGCGCATCTTATATCTGTATGTAAAGAAAATATATATAGAGGAATATCTGTCGAATTATTTTTTTTAAAATTTAAAATTTACTTTTGCTCCCTTTCTTTTTCATTTAATAATAAATGACCGAATAAATAATTTTCAAAATTCATAATTTTGTGGTTTACTTTTACTTCATGTTACATGAATATGAAAATGTACGTAAAAGTAAAATATTAGAGTTAAAAGTAAGAGTTTCACGTGAAACGTCTTTTAACTCAAAAACTTTTACCGAAGAGTTAAAAGTAAAATTAAAAGAAAATATGCCTGAATAGCCGTGTATATATGCACTCGCTTTTTCAAGTAAATTTTAAAATTTCTATTATCTGCGTAAGAAAACCGCATATGCAAATTTTTGGAAAACTTGTAAAATATACTGCATATCGATGGGTTAATGATGGGAAAAGATGCTGGATGTCATCTTACGTTAACTTAGAAACAGAAATGTACAATATTTTGTCATTAAACACAATTTTTTCGATAATTTTAAGTTTTTTTTTGTCTCTCCTGGTGGCAAGAGAAGATCTAAATGCGAATTTTTCAGATTACGGTTGATAGAAGAATCACATATTGTCTGCGAAATGTAGGAATTTTCATAGCCAAGGTTTTGATAATTCGATTTTTTAAAAAAAAATTATAGGGGGATTACAAAAAAAAAAAAAATCTCAAGTTAATTATATTAAAACGACAAATATATATTACTACTGCAAAGCATAGCTGAGAAATATTTAATTTAATTAAAAGTTGTTTGAAATCGACATGATGTTTGGTTAAATTAAAAAATAATTTACAAATCGATCATATCCAGTGATCGTAGCGTTATTATTATTATTGCTTTCCTTAAAATAATATTACTTTGAACAAAACGTTTAAATTGAAACACTGATTGTATCGCTTTTCTTGTGGTTTTACTAGATTTTATGATATAAAAATTATAATAATATGTACATAATAATAATAATAATAATAATAATAATAATAATAATGACAATTGACAATAATGATCTTTTTTATTCCAAAACTGACAAGGAGGCCACTCATCCCCTAAACCTTAACATGCGCATGTTTAGGTAATTGTTTGAAAGTATTTATTGTGATAAATGTAATATTAGTAAATAAAGGTTAAAGGTTATCATTGATTATTTGCATGAGAATGATTTGCTTACTAATTTGATTTTGGAAAATTTACTCAAGATAAATGTCTGTACATTCTTAGAAAAATTAATCACAAAATAATGCCATTGTATCGATTGTTATATAAGCCAATCATACGGTAGGGAGAACGGTTGGTGAATTAAATAGATTTTAGCTGTGTGTTCAAAAATTATATTTTTGAAAAAAATCCAAAAGAATTTTACACAAACCACGATCAACACGACAGCGTAGTTGCAGTCTGCAGCATAAAAAGGAATCGTAAACATTGTACAATATACACTTTAGCAAATGTTTTAAGTTGACTGCGATCAAAAATAATAGAAATATATCTTGAATTTTTTTTAATCACGAAGTTAATTCCACAAGTATAAGTTTCTACAGTTCGTACGTTACTCGTGATTAAAAAATATCTATATATAAATAAAAAGTGAAAAAGACTTATAATAAATAAATATATACTCGTTTCGGTCTTGTTTTTTTTTTTTGTAATTTTTTTGTTATTTTCTTATTTTTTGATCTGCTTAACAAAAGTATGCTATAAAGATATACCTGGTATAACTTAGATATTAATAACAATTTAAAATAAAAAACAACTCCAACAAGAAACTCGAATTTAACAACTTAAATTTGTTTGTTGTATTAGTAAACGTTTAATCGTGACTCGCGACAATATCGTCTGCAGTATTAAGCAGTAGATAGAGGGCTACTCATTCTGTAATATTTACGTAATGTGCAATTATGATTTATAACAGATCAAATTATTATTTTGGCGGTTGTGGTCGGTATTTTGCCATTTTATTTTTTCAATTTGTTTTTTTTAATATTGTTTTGTGCGCTTCAAACTATGTGATACCAAAACCAACAGCTAGCGCATTAGCACCAAATGGATTTCGTGTATCAATACCACGTAAGTTAAATGAATTTCACACAATACATTTTCAAAATAACCAATTATTTTACTATGGTGTTCAAAATTAAAATTTGATCAAACGAAATATATTTATTTATAAATTATAAATAATTTATTTTAATTTTGTATTGTTAATTACATTGTTATTCCACTACACAAAATATTTTTAATAATTTCGTTATTTTAAAACTATGGTCGGTAATTTATTTCAAGCAATACAATATTAGGCGTAATAATAAATATTTTATGTTTGAAACAAGATTATTAAAAACCAGTCAACAAAAATGTTTATAATAAAGCGAACACGAATTGCTGTTAAGGCTATTATTTATATTTTGACCGGTTTTGAAATACTGTTTACATTTATTCTGTTTTACAGAAAATATTTAAAGTTTTTCAGCGTTCAAAAAGGAATATTTTCTATCAATACTTACTTAGTACAATTACCATATTGAATCATTATGTAACATTTTTATCATTAATTTCATTTATTATGTTACCTCATAACATTAAAATATGTTTTTTCGCGTGATCAACTTAACAACATGCTAATCTACTTTTCACTTATGTAAGTCTATATAGCTATGTATGTAATATACTCTAAATTATACATTTGTCAATTTTTGATCAATCAAGTATAATTTGTAATCGTTTAAAAGTTATCAATATACCGACTATATATAAATAAAGTATATATTTAAAAATGAAAAAAGGGAAATAACCATGAACTCTATATTATTATAATAGTTTTAAATAAATTAACGATTTATTTAAATATGTACATTACTTAATACAAATATAATTTATTCAAGTAATAAAAGTAATAATTATGTTTATATCGTTCTTCGTATATTGAAAGATCAACAAGGAATTCAATTGTATGCTTTTCATGGAAATATAAATAAGGAATTTCGAGGAACGGAGGAAGGTGAATACTATGGTGAAACCAAAGCCAGAAACGGAAATGAATGGATTTTCGAAACTGATAGATATCATTTGCAATCAGGTGATATTTTATATTATTGGATTCATGTTCAGAATGACCAACTTCAATATCATTTACACAACGAAAAATTTATTTATCCTGGTAAGATATTTTCATTAAGAAATAATTGCAGTTTAATGTAGTATCATATATTTTTCGTTTGTGAAGATGATTTTCAAGGAAGAGGTAGTCCAGTCGCACCTCTAACAATGCCATCAAGACCATCAACCCATGATAATATAGATCCTGATTCACTAAGTACGCATAAACCAGTCTTTCCAACCATTCCAAATTCAGTAACACAAAGACCAAGCAAAACTAGTTCTGTAACCAGACCTAATCCTCAAACATCTAGACCAGATACTCCAACATCCAGACCAAATACTCAAACATCCAGACCAAATACTCAAACATCCAGACCAAGACCAACAGACGCCATTACTCCGTGTAAACCATCAATTACAACAGTTCGAAATCAACCGGTTGATTGTAGTGGAACATTAATTTTTGAAGAGCAGTTTCAAGATGAAATTTCACAAAAATGGAAACCAGACATTCGAATGCCACTAGATACTGAAGTAATTTTATTTACATTATATAGTCAAGCGATTCTATCTATAATGTTTCAAATATTTTTATAGGATGCTGAATTTGTATTATATCAATCATATTTAAATATTTGGAATGTTACCAATGGAAATTTAAATATTTTTCCAAAGCTTTTAATTGATATCCCAGAGTTTGACGAGCAGCGTTTAAGAACAGGAGAACTAAATCTTGATTCACAGTAAGCACTTTTCATATAAATTAATACTATATATTTACTTATAGTTTTTTTTTCTTACTTGTTATATTTCGAATCACAATTTATAGATGTACAGTTACACGAGATATTGAACAAGAATGCATCCGAAAAGCTGAATTTGCAAGAATTTTACCGCCTATTGTTTCAAGTAAATTTCAAACGAAAGAAAATTTTAGCTTTAAGTATGGAATAGTAGAGATTCGTGCAAAATTGCCTAAAGGTGATTGGATGTTTCCAGGTAAACTTTAAATTTCAAAACCCGAAATATGCCTTTATTCCTATTATTTGATATTCATTTTCCGTTTATTGCAGAAATAAATTTAGATCCAGTTGATAATTCATTCTATGGAGTATCTGGATATGCTAATGGGCAAATGCGCGTTGCATTTATTAGAGGAAATGATATACTTGATACCAAAGAAAGTACTCAAATTGATGGACATCGTTTGTCGGGCGGTGTTGTTATAACACCGGGTGAATCTTATCGTGATATTTGGCTTAAGGTTAATAAATTTAAATTAATATTGTCCTCAAATTTATTGAATTAATCAAAGTTGTTTTATACTTTCAATTTATGAATAGAGTACTGTTAACGAAAATCATTTTGGTGATGATTTTCACATATATTCATTGGCGTGGACTGATCAGAGAATTACACTTAGTGTTGACGGAAATACCTATGCAATAATAAATGGTGGTTTCAAGGATACAACAGCGGCGAATGACATTCCACATGCATTACAATGGCATCGTGGTAATTCAATGGCACCATTTGATCGAGAATTTTATATATCATTGGGAGTTGGAGTTGGCGGATTGTCTGATTTTCCTGATTTATGTCGAACGGGCACAGGACGAACAGTAAAGCCATGGGAAAATACAAGTCCAAAGGCAGAACTTCGTTTTTGGACGGCTAGAAACAACTGGCAAACGACATGGAATAAAAATGATGCAGGTTTAATAGTTGACTATGTAAGAGTTTGGTCTATATAAATTTTGCATACAATTTTATTAAATGGAGTTTCATTACATATAAATAATTAGTGTAATTTTTCCAACTAAGAATCTTCTGTGACTGATCCACATTTCAATGACTGACTTAAGACATCAACGGCAAAGTCTACATCGGTTTTTGTAATGCACATTGGTGGCTTTATTCGAAGAATCTGTAAGAAAGAAAATATGATGATGTGAACGAAATTTATTATAATGCACAAATTTAAATAAGTGACAAAAGCATTACTCACATTTCCATTTAATCCACCATTACCAAATAAAACCCCCCGATTTTTGGTATCATTCCAAATTTGTCCAAACCGTTTTGCATTTAAGGGTTTTCGTGTATATTTACTTTCTACTAATTCAACACCAATCATAAGCCCCTTTTTATATTAAGAATAAGCAAATTAAATTATACATAAATGTTTAAAATTAAAATAATTTACTTGTCCACGAACATCACCAACAATTTCATATCTATCTCGTAATTGATTCAAGGAATTCAAAAAATATGTTCCCACATTTAATGAATTCTTTTGTAATTCCTCTTCCTCAATAACCTTTTATACACATATGAATTTAATATTAAAATTATTCAAATTTATAAATTAATGATACATTATTTTAATAGTGCAGTCTTACGGTGGATCACATATGTATATAGTATATACACTTATACAGGGACGTAGTCTTAGCAGAAAAAAATAAATAAATACAAATTACCTCTAAAACAGCTTGTCCAGCTGCGCATGCTAACGGATTACCACCATATGTATTAAAATGTTTTGCTTGTTCTAAACATTTTGCAATTTTTGGTGTTGTGACAACAGCAGCAAATGGAAAACCATTTCCAATACCTTTTGCCATTGTCACAATATCTGGAATAATGCCATGTGATTCAAAGCCCCAAAAATGTTCACCGGTTCGTCCGAATCCTGTCTGAACCTGCATAATTTTTGAATTATTGGTTAATTAGAATTAGAATGATATTTAAAATTTTACCTCATCAGAAATGAACACACCCCCATTCTGTCGTATTAATTTAGCAGCTTTTTGTAGATAGCCTCTTGGAAACTGAACGGTACCACCAACACCTTGAATGGACTCTGCAAACATTCCAGCACATTTACCAATTGGCATTGAATAGTGAAACAAATTTTCTAATTCATTAAAATATTTTTCACTTGCAGTGCATTCATCAGCCGAATTGCAATTACAATTTCGGTTTGTTTGGATTGGTGAATCTCGACAATATTTACCACCCCATAATCCATTATAGGGGTCAGGATTTTTTGCCTATTTTGTTATGATAAAGTAAAATTGATAAGTGCCAAAAAACAATTAATATATTTCAAGTGCACTCACATGATGAATTCCATTATTTGCTCCTGGTAATGCAAATCGATAAGTTGAGTGTGATGTTAGCCCCATTGTGGACGGTGACATGCCATGATAGGCATTTTGTAATGATATCAATTCAAAATTACCAGTTGATATACGGGCTAAAAACATTGCCAAGTCATTTGCTTCCGATCCAGAATTTACAAAATATGCAACCTAAAAGAAGTAGGAATCCTAAAATCAATTTAAATTCGCATATCATTCGCAATATTGGGATAGATAATTTCACATACTTACAAAACACATTCAAATGTTTTTAAAACACGGCCACTAACACAATGATAACGAAAAATTTAAAAAAAGATCTACTATCGAGATTATTTTACCGTTATCATTGTGTCAGTGACCGTATCTTAAATACGTTTGAATGGATATTATGTATATCTATGAGAGTATCTATGAAAAACACCTATTCCAACACTGATCACTCGATGTTAACCTTTAATTCACCAGGCATTTTTGCAACTAGTTTTTCCGCATATGTATGAATATTCGGATGCATATAAATATTCGTCATGTGCCATAACTTTTTCAATTGTTTTTCAACAGCAGCTGTAACATGAGGATGACAATGACCAACTGAAACCGTCACTATGCCACCAAACATATCCAAATATTTATGTCCATTATGATCAAATAACCATTGCATTTTACCATTATGAATAAGTAATGGCTCTTTATAGATTGCTTTTATGTTTGGCGACAGATGAGTTTTTCGAATGGCATTTAAGTTCTGTAGATCTGGACCCTATTAAAACAGAAAATTGATTAATTTATTAAGTCTGTTTATCCTAAACATATCTCTCTGAATTTGTTTACATCATATTTAGGAATATTCAAAATTTTATTTTCTGCGACATATGATGAATAATACAATTTGGACGAAACAGTTTGAAATCGGGCAGCCAATAAACCTTTCATAATAAATAAATAAATAAAATACATATATTAATAAATATTTTAAATTCAATAAATTAAATAAAATTTCTTTTACTGATTATTCTATTAAAAAACATTTCGATTTAATTTAAGATCGAAACAAAGTAAATAAATATAAACGTTTGCCTACGCTACACAATTTACACGGTTCAAATTGCACTAAAAAAAATTCAATTAATTGATTTTGTTGTGGTTGATTTTATTTGGAACACCAATACTAATCTAAATGCTATTATCATATTTTTTGATATTTACTTTAATTTTTTTTCATTTTGTTAATAGAATGCTAATAAAAACATAAAGCTACTTTTCGTAACAAATGATAATTACGGTTGCCATTATGTTATCGGTTTTTATTTGAAGACCTTTCAATCATAATAAGATTATATATCAGCAAAAAACATTATATATAGTGTAAGGGTCAGTGTGATTTTTCACCAAAAAATATATTTAAAAGACCCGGATTCATTCCATTCAAAATAGATACAATATATAGCTCGATTACAGTGCTGGAAGTGTCTCGAAATTTTTTAAATTTATCAATAATATGTAAAGATTATTTCGCAGTTATTTCAATGGAACATAATATGCTTCCATAGCTATATATTATTATAAACCTTGTGAGAAATATGAAGTTAATCTTAGATTGTATATATTTTGCAAAAAAGTATACTTTGGAAAGTATACACTTACTCCAAAAACTTCCTTCCAAGGTATATTTTTTATGTACCTATAAATTTACCACTAGGAACCGTTCAACACCAAAACCAACGAAAGCTAATTACGTTTATTATCTAAGATTAGACAAGCCAACGTATAAAAGATTGTTCTAAATCACGATCTGTAGATAGTTTTCGTGATTTTTTTTTTTTGCTTAAATACTTTCTTTTGGTATTTTCTCAGGATTGGCTGGACGGATTTTGATGATTGACTTACCGTTGGACGCAGAATCGGAATTGTGGCAAAATATATGGGTTTTGGTTTTCAGTTCGAAAATTCGAAAGACTGTTTTCGGAAATGGTCGAAAAATTTGTCTTGAAAAAAACCGAAAAACTATAAACTGATCAAAATCAAAACATATATACTTTCAAGGCACGCTCATTCCGCATCCAACGTGGGTGGAAGATTTTTGTTCGTCCACCCAATCCAATTTTTTTGGAGGATTTGCTGGACGGTAATTGGCTCGTTGTTGTGATATTTTTTTTTTTTTAAGAGTCCAAGATCAGAACCTATATATATTTGCCAATCATTAAAATCCGTCAACTCAGTCCTCAGAAATTGACATGAACATGAGTACTGACAAAAGCGAGCAAAACGAGAATTAATTGAAAGATAAATTAATGCTAGGTATTAATATATTTCTTTGCTTATGAAATTAATACTCGCAAAAATTAAGTTCTGTACCAATCTAATTGGGAGCTTGTTTTTTTTTTTTTTTGTAGATTAGATTCATAAATCAAATTACTTTTATAAGATTAAATTGAGGGAACATAAAAATAAAAAAAATAAAATTTATATTTAAATTAAATTTAAATCTGCAACATTTTTTTTTTATTATTTTTGCTGTAAAAAAAAAAATAATTTGAAAAAATGAAAATAAAAACTAGTAGTTTTCAAGAAAATGATCTGCAAATAAATATTTAAAACTATAAAACAATTATCTACTATCAATAAAATCTGATTTTATATTACTTCATAGATCAGATGGTCATCTGCAAACAACAATTGCTAATTCATTATTTCTACAATTGATTGATTATTCATTTAAAGACAATAAATTTATAACAAGATGATTTTACTGTACAGTGAGATGTTAAAAATACCTACAGATAATTTCAGATAAAGCTGAAAAAATTTACCTCATTTCCAGAGTTACGGTCGATATTTTTCTTTGGTATCGTTGATACCGATATATCGATACTAATTAATTAATGTATCTTTAGATTTAATCGAGTATCGGCGATACTATTCTATACTTCTCTTGGTATTTTTGTCAATATTTTTTGCAATAGTTTTTACGATACTTTAATTAAAAATTAAAAAATATAAGTTATAATAATCAGAATTTCGATATTTCGATACAACTTATGAGTATCGTTTTCTATACTATCGGTATTAAATCGATATCAATAATCCGCAATCCAGCTAAATAAAATATCATTGACATAATTTATTTTAAAAAAAAAAATAATATTATATTGTTATTTTCTGTTATATTTTAATTTTACTAAAATTACATTACAATTCTTATAAATGCTAACTATTTTTTTTGCTTGAATGGATTACTTAAATATTTTGGGCTAGCGTTAAATCTTTCAATTTTATTTAAATTTTTCTCCCATTTATGTTCATTTCTTTGATTTTTAACATCGTTTATAACATCATTTTTAGCATTATTTATAAAATCATTTTTAACATAGTTTTTAATATTTCTAATTGGATTTGTATTACTTGTAGAAACAATTTCATCATTAATAGAATTTTTAAGTTTATTGACGGATTCATCTTTGTTAACTTTCTCGTGCTGTTGTTCACTTTCATTTTCATAAACATATTTAAGCTTGCGAGTAGGAACATGTTTAAAGGCTTTATCCCAATCACCCATTTGCCTTACATCTAATAAAATGTTACAAACTTGATTTAATGTTAATGATTTATGGCCGCTTTCACGAAAGCTCAAATAGCGATCTAATGGCAATCGAGCCATTCGTAAGCCCATTTCTTTTGCTTTCGCTAATGATACTGTATTCTGTCTTCCCTTATCAACAAATCCGCCAATAATATATATATCATCATGATTAAATGTCTTTAAATCTGTAACACAGTGTGGTGTTAAATAGACCAAACGTTCTTTTGGAAATAAATCCAAAGGAGATTCTGTGTGAACGTTGATTGGAAATTTTGGCTCTAATAATGTTGGAATAAGTTTTATTAACTGTTTCGTTGTTTCACTGCTAAAATCTACGTTGCACAAAGAGATATCGAATGGATTAATATGATCCCTGTTTTCTTTGTAACAGATCATTAACTGTTTGCTTAAATTCGACTTTTCCTTATCGTTCATATATTCGTCGTAAGAGCAATCAAAAATTAACTTCTGTCCGAATCGCCTGGCTAAAAACATTCTAGTAAAAAGACAACAGAAAATAATACTTAATATTAGATATAAATATTAATTTGTAAGATATTTGTAAAGTACAACCACTGTTTAATTCCATTCATTAATATAATATTGAATATATTTATAGAATCGTTATTATTTTTAAAAAAGATTGAGAAATGTTTGTTCCAATAGAATTTTCTTTAATATTTACCTGTTATGTTTCCAGGTGTTCATTTTATTTTTTTGAATTCGCAAAAGAAATGTTGTGCAATTTAATCCATATTTTATGTGATAAATGTTTTTCATTTCTTCACAAGTCTGAAGATATTTCTCGTCGTTCTCTTTACGCCGTATCTCGTCTTCAATCTATAAAATTAGAACAAATTCTAATTAGTTTTTATTGCTTTGTAAATAACCACATAAAATATATTTTAAAAAGTAAACTATGTATTGAAATAAAGCGGACTAAAGTATATATATTAGGGTGGTTCGTTTTTTGTATGGGAGTTCCAAAATGTTAAAATTTTCTAGCTCCAAAAGCATTTTTA
>JAABKK020000003.1:2147210-2157365 GCA_011634745.2 Catotricha subobsoleta
CGTACGTACAATTTGTACAGTAGGCAGAGGCACCAAGCACAGCGTTGCTTCTCTTGAGCATTTATATTATATATTTTTTTAGTATAAACTCGTACCTTGTGTATTTGTAGGTATAATATACGTATTATTTAGCAGTTTGTCGCGCATATAAAATTTTTCAATATATGTATTGTAAACATTATAGGCTGCTTGGTTTTCATATGATGCTTTGCTTATGCTTGCTCTAATATTATATAGAAAGGCATAATACTAAAGTTGGTATCATTTTGTTCGTCACAGAGTTATTTGGCTTCGTGTTGATTTTTTTTCTTCTTAAAATTCATTTTATGTGTTAGCGACGCTACTTTAAGAACATATTTTTTTTTTTATATATATACCTAGGTAGGTATATATAATTATTTTTTTGTGATTTCTTATTTTGGCATAAATTTTATATATTTATTTTCTTTAATTTAGAAAATTTTTGGATTTAGAAATTAATTTTCGATGTATATATTTGATTTTTTCTTTTAATTTAATAGTAGAAAAAACTAATGCAGAGAAATATTATTATTGAAATATTACATTTAATTCAATCAATTTTTCGATAATTTTTTTTTAATATTATTTATAATTAAATTTTATATTTATTTTTTTAATTTAACGACGCTGAATATAAATACATAATAATCAGAACTTATATATGTTTGCTGTGTATTGAAAAATGATGCCATTTATTTATTTTTAATTTTAATTTAATATTTAATAATCAGGCGTTAGAAAATATTTAAAAAAAAAAAACTGAATTTTAAGAATATTTGGTATTTATGTTTTTAAAATCAACGCCATTTCTATATAAGAGCTAACTATACTCTTAAAACATAACAGCATTATTTAGTTCGGGTGCGATACATAATTTTAAAAATATCGATAAAAAAAAAGCACACGCGGTCCTTCATTCCTTTTCTTTTTCCTTTTTTGTTGTTTGATATTGCAACTGGCTTGGCTTGATGAATACCAATTTGGCGGGTAAGAAAAGCCATGCTGCATGACATATTTCAATGTTTACAATATTTATGCTATGCATTGCCACATTTTGTTATTTAAAACGGCTTCGGTTAAATTTATTTACGTGGAATTGAATTATTTTCAGCATTTTTTTTTTGTTTAGAAACGCTTAATTAACTTTGTACTTTGCGGACATTTTTTTTTTATTGAATAAAATTATAATTATTATTTTAACAATTTTTGGAATTTATAAAAATGCTCGTGAATAAACTAAAATTGTTATTTATTTCATATATACATATTAATATATATAATAAATATATATAATTTTTTTTTTTAAATTATTAGATTACCTTATAAAACTTGAGACCTAATTAAAATGGCAGAAAGACCAAAACGTCCACTCTCCGCATATATGTTATGGTTAAATGAAAGCCGTGAAGGAATCAAGAAGGAGAATCCAGGCATCAAAGTAACAGAAGTTGCTAAACGTGGTGGTGAATTATGGAGAGGATTAAAGGACAAGAGCGTAAGTTATTTTTAATTATATTAAAAGTTGCGATGTTTTTTTCTTTTCTTTTATTTATTTTTTTAATTAATTTATAAAGGCTGAATCAAATTTACCAAATTTTTACCAATTTTTTTTTTTTTTTATATTTCATTTAAATACAGAAATGGGAACAAAAAGCTGTTGAGGCCAAAGAAAAATACACCAAATTGATGAAAGATTTTGAAGCCAATGGTGGTGGTAAGGATAGTGGTGCTGGTAAAAAACGTGGAGCCAAACAAACCAGAAAAGCACCAGCCAAAAAGGGAAAAAAGAAGGCAGACTCTGAAGATGATGAAGAAGAAGAAGAAGAAGAAAGCGATTAGATTAATTACTGAACACCGAGAAAGATGAAAAAGGAAATGTTTATGGTTTATTTTGATGACCATGTACATTGTAACTTTAAATTAATAACACTTTTAAATAATTTTACAAATCTACTTTTCATTTTTTTTTTTTTTTTTTTTTAACGTTAAAGCATTTATAATTTACTTATTAAGTAAATCTAAACATACTATACATATAATTTTTGTAAAAAAATTAATTAATCAAATTTATTAGAAAATTATTACTTTTTTCTTTTTAATAGTTTTTTGAACAGAAAAATTGAAAGTAATAATCTGGAGCGCTCTCTTTCAAGTCTTCAGATGATGAATTAATTTTTGTTTTTATATTTTTTTTTTCTAATTGTAATGTTTAAATCATTCAGTTTTTATGAATAGAATTGCATATATAAATAATTTTGATTAAGATTAAACCTACATTTATGGAAAATTGTTTTAAAAATCTAATTTCAATTTAAATTCAATAAAATAAATTTCTTCTAAAGAAAAAAAAAAAGAAAAAAGAAATACTAATAATAAATTTTTATAAATAGTTGATTGATTAATTAAATTATTTGCAATTGTTCTAGTAATTTTGTGCGGTGCATATTAGATAATGTACATGTATACAAACGTTTTATTTTTACCTTTAAGATAATTATAATAAATAAAACAAAAACAAAGCAAAAAAAAAAAAAAGAAATAAATAAATAAATGAAAAAAAGAAATATTAACTGAACTTTTGTGTAAATTGGGTGTCAGGTGGATCTAATTAATGAAAAATGAAAAACATAAAACTTATTTTTACCTGTACCTGAACAAATGGTTTTACAAAAAATTCATTTTTTTTAAGGCCGTTAGTAAACAATAGGACAAAACAGCTCTACTTTACTATAATTATTATTATAAATTATAATATAAATATTAATCAAATTAAATTAAATGTTTTCTTTGTACACCTAAAATTATTATAATAAATCAATAAAAGAGAAAAGTTTCAATAAAAAAATAAATGATGTTTCCTGTTTTTTTTTACAATTATTTTGAAGATATGCATTTTCCAATTTTATGACTAAAATCCCTGGAATTATTCTGAACATTTTTCATTGAAGGAATCAGGCCATTCACAAAAAGCAATTTACATTTAAAAAAAATAAAACATTCAGATAATACTTTTAATTCACCAAAAATCTATAAATGTTTGTTTTTTTTGCATCACACTGTACCTATACCTACATACGAAAACGTGTAGATCTATGTTTTACATTACAATATTTTATGCTATAAACATGATGACCTATATAAAGATATAAAGGTATAGAAAATATTCTCATTTCGCTGCATGCGCTTTATTTAACTAGCAGTACAGCAAGCGAAAATATTTTTAAATTGAATCAACAAGTAAAATTTCTGCTCAAATTTATTAAATAGCCCATATTTATGCAATTCACTCTGTAAAAAGAAAAAGAAGGAAAAACAATTTTTTGAAATATGAATCAGTTGATATTCAGTTTAAATTTATTAGGTACATTTTAATATATAAATATATAAAATAAATTGTTTAAATTACATAGTAAGATCTAGAAAATTGGGATTACTATTGCTTGATGTATCAGCCGAACTTAAAGTTTCGGGTGTCTTTTCTTTAACAATCAATCGTGATATATTTGGATCCTTTTTGTCCTTGCTTTTGTCTTTGTCTTTTTCTTTATCTTTATCTTTGTTGTGTTTATGTTTGTGCTTATGCTTGTGCTTCTTTTTATCCTTCTTTTTCTTCTTTGGCTGAAAAATTAATTATAATTTTTTTATCATTATTATTATTATTAATTGTATTGTATTATTTCTAGTAATATAAAAATATATGTATAAGTATATTGTTCGCATTATGTACTTTTGATTGACCATCCAAAGTCTTTTCTTTATCCTTGTCTACTTTCGATTTACTGTGACTGCTGCTTTCGTCGTCATGCTTAAACATGCCTGGTTCAAAGCCAGTGGGTCCAGAGCTTCCTGCCATAATTCCTGGTAGGGAAACTGAATTATCAGAGCAAAATTCGGTTTTTAATTTTTTATTTTCCGGGGGTTTTTCTACTACTACTTCAATTTCCTTTTGTATTTTTGATTCTTCCTGTAATTTTAAATTTTACATGTAATACGAAAAATTATGCATAATCACAATTATATATATGTTTATGTATAATAAAAAAAAATCTCACCTTGATTACTTCAATTGGTTCAGGCTTAATATCAACTTCTTCTTCTTCTACAAGTACTTCGGCTGACCGTTTTATACTAGCTTTAATAAGATTTTCAGATGTAATATGATTTTGCAAATTATTATCAGTGACATCATCCTGCAGTACTTTAAAATCAAACGGACTATCTGGCCGTTTTTTAATTTCAGCAGCTGATAATTTTGGAATTTTCTGTAAATTAAGCATAGCCGATAATTCGGTTGTTGGTAAACAAAGGGGACGTTTTGATCCATATAATGCAAAATACAAATCGACTAAATTACATCGCATTTGTGAGTCATTTGACAGCATTCCACTATAATAAATGCAAAATGATTAGTTAAATTTACAAATTTTAGATTATAATAAACATTTTAATACTTCATATTATTCCAAATTCGTTCAACGAGCACTTCACGATCTAATTTTTTATTTCGATGAGCACGTGTAAATGGTGGATTATCAATTAAAAGACGTGCCAGCGTATGTCTGGCCATTGCATCTGGATCGGTTTCTAATATATCTAATAAATGTGCTAAATCCTCCCATTCGCCATCAACCTTAACGAAATCTACCAAGCATTCCATTGCAGCAATCCGAACATCTATATATTGACCGTAACTGGCATATGAACGATATAATTTTGGGCTAGAAGGAAGATGACCACATTTTTGTAATTTTCTTATAACTTTTAAACATGATACGGTCACTGAAAATTTATATGATGGTAAATGTTTTTCTAAATTTAGAAGTCGTGTTACTTCTTCAAGTACCAATCTACAATTGAGTAGGGAAAAAATTGGCATAGGTTAATGTACGAAAAGTGATTAATGTGAAATTAAGATGAATTAATACTTTGCATCAGCTGATACATTTTCCGCTGTTATGGTTGCACCTTGTTGAACAACCGATACCACAGGCGTTATAGAATGACCCAGTGCATCGACAAGTGCAGCTCTATAATAATTATCTGAATAATGATTCCGTGTGTTATCATTATATTTAAATAAATCCAAAAGAAATCGAATAACATCTGGCGGACAAATTCCATGTGCCGTCCGTAAACCAGCCATTGCAACCGGGATGGTTTTTTGTAAATAATAATGTTGAAAGTTAGAGAAATTATTTTGTTTAATAATATGTTGGGCACTGAACGAGCCGAAAAATTTTCTAAATATTTGTTGCATTGCTGGTGGACCGGTCCAACTTGTTACCATTGCCGTAGCAACCTAAATGTATTATAAAACTGTATTATTTATTCCAATTACAAACAAAATATAATTCGAAATTTTTAGTTACCTCTTTTAAGCAATGTGCTGCCTTACATCGAACTTTATAAAAACAAGACTCATTTTCTATAGTATCAGTGAGCGCCATTCGTGTTGCAGGTGTTGCATATTTTTCCAACGCCGCAATTGCTTCAAGTTGAGCAGTAACATCACGCTCATGTCTTAATTGAAATTGCCATTGAAAATCCGGTTGCTCAATAACTACTGACCTCGATATGATCATCTCTGGATCTAAACGTATCCACAATACAGGCGAATCACTAAAAATACATATTTTAGTTATTAAATTTGTAAATTACTGAATGTATTAAATATGAAATAATTAAAAAAAAAAATTCTGATAAAACTCACTCCATTGGAGATAAATCCATGTCAACTTCTTCTCCTGTACAAAGTGGAATTTTTTTCTTTTTATTTCTTCGACTTTTTGAATGGCATGTGATATCCGCTTTAACAACTGTATTTTCAATTTGCAGAGTATGTTTAAATGTGCCATCGAGCTCTTGCAATTGCACTAGCAAAGGTCCAACATATTTCTTAACACCTTTTTGATTAACACAGTCTTGTCGAATTTCTAATTCTATTGTGTTTCGTTTTCTATTGAATACTGATGTTAACAAAAATTTTGCATGTCCTCCGGTACGAACCCACTGATCCATGAACACTGACATGTCTTTTCCGGTCACAGTAAATATTGCTTTCGTAAAGACATTTGTTGAAATTAATAAATGATGCCACAGACCACCCCCGATTTTAGTTGTAGCTGCATTCGTTGCTAATGCCAATTGCTTATTGTAAACTTGCAATAGAAGCTCCTGTCCAATTCGATGCTCCAACATACGTATTATTATATGAGCCTTTTTACGCATGGCTTCAATATACTTTGGTGACATGGTGTGAAGATTTTTTATTGGAAAGTAATGAATTATTTCTGGTTGTTTAGCAACTGTGGCTGGAGAATTTGTAGAAACTGGTAATGGCGCTGGTAGTTGACTGCAATCCAACACAATACCACCGTACTGCTCTTCATATTTGACAACTTCCGCTAGTTCAGATTGCACCCATGCACGATAGTCATTATTTCCAAAACATTTTTTCGAATATAAGCCACAAAGATATTCAGCGATGCCCTTTGCTAACCATGTATCTGACCAATTTTGCATTGTTATAAAACACCCAAAAAACTGTTCTGCGATAGCTTTGGACAACGCTTTACGTGTCTCATATGTTTGATCAACTATTGCAATCGAATGCAGTAAATGCGTAGATAAAATACTCATGGTTGAATATGCACGTACGTTTGTACCAATTTCATCAACAAAAACTTGTTTATAACACGAAAATGGATAGCGTGTGGACAATGTTTCTTCATAAAATTCAAATGCTTCATGCATATAACGTACAGAATTCTTTAACAATGGCATTAATTGTGGTAAACAAAAATGTGTCACTTCATGCATGTGCGGATCAACATATATCTCAAATGGTCCTACTGCCAAAGCAATATTTGGAGCACAAACCGGTGTTGAAAGAACATAATGGTATGTCTTTCTTCTCAAGTCGGGTGTTAAGACTACTTCGACTAATTCGCCGCAAGATACAGCTGTCATTTGCTCATCCACAGTGAATTCAAGTTTCCATGTACATGGTTCAGCATAGCTATCAATGCACGGAAACCAAAGTCTTGTTGAATTTTCATGTCCATAAGTGTACATATGTGATGTATTCTTAACAGTTGGATCTTCGTTTTCGAGAACAACAAAATGAATGCCACCCTCTGGATTTTCCAATGAGAATTCAATGCCAACACGCAAACCACGGCCTTCAGCAATTAAATGCGCTGCTTCCGCTGGTATAACAATAATCAATTCACCACTACAGTGATCTGGATCAACACTTTGAGCAGCTTGTAAGTGATATTTGGAAAAATCTTCTAGTGAACGCCTATTTTGTAATAAAAAAAAAAAACATTTAGTCAATTTTCCTTACCAATGCTTTACCAATTACTAACGTCTTAACATCCTCCTGGCAAATATCCAAAAATGGATCAAAATATTGAAATGGAACTTCATAAGTGTCATTCAAAATTACACGATAAATTCGGCATTGCTTTGCATTCAATCGAATTGATTTAAGTTTATCTTTTGTAGGAACAATTGTCAGTTCAACGAACCCCTAAAATATAAAATTGCATAATAAATATCAAATTAAATCAAAAATTTGATTGTTTTAAAAAGAACTTACTATAATACTACGACGCTCAAAATTTATGCCAGTTAAACTAACTATTTGATGAGCTGTAAATATATATAAAAAAAAAAACAAAGTTAGATGGTTTTGAATAAAAACTTATTTAGAAAATACTTATAATTTAAATGGACGAATATTATCCGCTGTTTTTTCTGTCATTATTAATTTGGTTCCTTATATTATCTTCTAGGCTACTCATTTAGTCTTGAATAAGGTAATAAGAGTTTATGGTCACAAAATAATTATGCCTTTAGTTGAAATTGTAAGTAGAGTTAAACCAATTATATGAAACCGGCATATACTTATTCACAGCACTCTTACTATTCATTCATTTTATTTACAGTCGCACAGCACAATCCAATATATTGCTAAATAGATTTATTTTAACGTTTTAGTTGCACAAAATTAATAGGAGTTCTTCACAACATAAACTTTTGGAGTATATCTCTTATTTTATCAATAATTTAAAATAAAATATCTCGAAACTTGCATTAAATTAACAAAACACTGATTGTTTTGACAATTTTATTTAGTAATGTCGGATACATATGTAGTTGTATTTCGCCACGCCATGGCATGCCAAGTCTTTTACCTTACATCTAAATGAGATGTCAAACAAGAATGAGAGAAAAGCGAATACACTATTGCTACAATTACCTCTGATTCACAGTCTGCTAGCGAACGAAAACAATAAAATTTTATACGAAAAATTAAATGAATGTGTGAGTGTATACAGCTGGAATAAACCGAACATCAATGTGTGCAGGGTTGACACGTTGATTAAAATAAAATCATTTTTATTATCCACATACTATCGATTGTTAGATGGCACTGTTAAATTTATCATTATTGTCAATACAATAGGGACGTCCTATGAATTTTTTTTATTTAATTTTTTTATAGAATAAATTAAGTCATAGTTTAAAAAATGTCTTGTTGCTAAAATTTCAATTTTAAAAACTATTGTGTGATACTTTGTATCACACATAGTGAGGTTAAGTAAACTATTTATAACATTCATTTGCATTTATTTGCGTTATCCCCAGGAATATTAATTAAAAATTGAATTATTATATGTACGGCACACCATAGCTACTGAAATGATATAATTTTGTACTCGAAAACCGACGATCTAAATATGACGTGCGTTAAAAGTGGCGCAAAATTCAAATATAGGAAATTCCTATTGCAAGAAACACAGAGACTTAAGAATTTTTTTGTTGTGATATTTATAGTCAGTAAACATTGCTAATTTTTATAAAAATATAAAAAAAATCATAAGACGATCCTATTAATAAATATATGAATAAAAACATTTCTTTGAACATTAAATAATTAAAAGATAAAATAGTTGTGAAATACATTGAATGAGAAAACATGATATTGTTTACAATTGAATAAATAACCTTTCGAGATGATCAAATGGGCAATATTAGTTATTTCTTTCTTTTCAACTTCAATAAAATGATTAAATACTTGCTATCATTAATTGTAACAACAGTACCAAACAAAAATGATTTAAATTAATTTCCATTACATATTATAATTTCATCACAGACTGAACCATACTACTCTTAAAAGCCAACCCATACGATAAAACATTACGTAAAACATTTTGTATTTTTTGTAATAACTTCCAATTGAAGGTTCTTACAAAAAAAAACCTCTATTAGAGACCTTCATTATTTTATACAGACGCAACTTTTCCCCATACATCATAACCCCCTCCGAGCCCCCAAAAAAAGTTTTAGTGTGAATTTTTTGAAAATACTTTTTTCAAGGTTGTTAAAACACATGTTTTTTTAAAAAAGAACAAAACTTGTTTAAAACATGTTTTTTTCATGTTTTTTTCCGAAATTTGAAAAATTAGCTTATAAATATAAAAACGCATAAATTATAAATTTCGGAAAAAAACATGAAAAAAACATGTTTTAAACAAGTTTTGTTCTTTTTTAAAAAAACATGTGTTTTAACAACCTTGAAAAAAGTATTTTCAAAAAATTCACACTAAAACTTTTTTTGGGGGCTCGGAGGGGGTTATGATGTATGGGGAAAAGTTGCGTCTGTATAAAATAATGATTATAGATTAGAATAAGAATTATAGGGGTATTCCTTAAAAAGCGTATATGCCTCGTAGAACCTCGTAAATCGCGTAAGTCTGTTGTTTTCTTTTTACATGTAAACAAACCTTATCTAAGTTACGTGACTTACACAACTTTAAGTACTCCGTATGTTTTCATTTATTTTGACATTATTAATTAAAATTAGCTTAGAACTCACTTTGTAAATGTAAATTATACTAGACTAATCAAACTCACAATAGGAGAAAACCCGAGTATTTATTTTTTTTTTTTTTTGTAAGTTTGTCAATTTCAAAAATTCCATATAAAAAAATACAAGCATATTTGTTTTTTTTTATACGGAGTTTTTGAAATTTACGAATTTACTAAAAAAAATACGACACTTGGGTTTACCCCTAATATGTAATTGTATTTGTATTTTATTGTGTAAGGCATTGGTGGGAC
>JAABKK020000003.1:2161735-2174561 GCA_011634745.2 Catotricha subobsoleta
AAAAAACTTTTATATCATTTGATCGGATCAATGATATGATAAATTCAAAGAAATTTATTCTATGAAATAAATATTAGGTTTCTTATTAATGTCGAATTTCTTTTCCTTTTTTTCTCTTTTTTAGAAAAAAAATTCTCTACCATTTTAAATTTTAATTAATCAACAAAATTTCCGAAAATGTCGGTAATATCAAATTACTTTATTAAGTTCGTTAAATTTATCTGTGCTTTATAAAAGTGAAAAAAAAAAGGAAAATAAAAACAATAAATTTTTAAATTAAATACCTTAAATAATTAAAATTAGCCTTGACATTCTACTTTAATGAAATACGTTTCCAATGGAATTGCATCCCTGTTTTCTATGTTTCTATAAATTAATAACAACGTTCAACATTTAAGCTCCACTTTCCTTTTCATTTGTTAGCAAAACAGTAGTGAATTGAAGATGAACATAAATATATCGCGAGCGCACTACCCATTGATGAATGGGTTTTGGTTGAAAAATGATTTATTTCGTTTTCATATGAAAACAAAAGAATAAGAAAAATATAAATAAATAAAAATATTACTTATGGACAGCAGAATAGCAGTTTCATTTTATAAACATAAATTATTCTTTTTGTTGCGTTTTCTTTTGTTATACATTTGTTTAATTGGATGTCTTAAAGAGGATTACGTGAGATTAATAATTTATTTTCGACGAATAAAGTGCTGGTAATTTCTTTATTACTTAGTATTTATAAGATAAAATCGTTATTCGAATAACATGAAACAGAACAAGTTTTCCTTTTGTGTTTTATCAAAATATATAAATATTTTCATAATATTTCAAAAAAATATTCTATTTTTATTTTTAGAAATTTATTTTTATGATTTTTTTCTTTCTTTTTTAATGATATGCTCGGATTATGTTTCGAATTGAGTACATAAGTACTTATGTTCTTTTAATTCTATCGGTTTCCATTAATCAAATTAAATGAAATTCAAATTTGTAACAAAATATTAGTAAAAACAAAAATGATGGTGGGCAAATTTTTCGCATAGAATCAATTTAATTAAAAGGTTATTTTTCTATATTTTTGTTTTTATTTTTTTTTGCTGCTATGTGCTTTTTCTTTATCATTTAGGTTCGGTATTCATTCACCAACTTTAAATTTGACTCAACCCACTCATCAATTATAGCAAAATGTGTACTTATCCAAAAAATAAAAATAAAAAAAAAATAACTAATAATATTAAAAACAAATTAACGAGCGAAAATACATTTCATGGCCTATTGAAAATTTTCCAATATAATAATTAAATAGACTATCAAATGATTCTTCGCTATATTTTATTAAATCCTCTTAAATAATTTTTTTTAAGTATTTAAATTCATTTCAATTTTTAAGAAAAACAATTCAAAAAAAAAATAATTCTATGATTTTTGTAGTGAAGTCACTTGATTTATTTTTTATTGGAATAAAGCATAAATGTCAAATGTCAACATTTCTTCTTTATTTATGTTTATTTATTTTTATTCCATTTTAGTGTCATTTATTGTGTGCAAACATGTACAAGTCAAATGAAATAGTAGACATAACCGTAATGCAACAAAGCATATACCTAAAAGATTCATAGTTCTATTGAATATTTTAAATTAAAAAAAAAAGAAAAGAAAAGCAGATTGGATGTGTCGATCGATTGACATAGAATTATTAAACGACACGTTCAAAATGTTATAGCTTCAACATATTTGAAGACATCCACCCAGAAAAGAAAATATTTTATAATAATATTATTGATTTTCCACATTTTCCATTTAAACCCACTGACAGGAAGGAGCCTATGGCCCAATATGCCATCCAAAAAATATTCTCGTCTTTAGCATGTAAAGAAACCAAAAATTCTTAAATGGAATACGAATATATATTTATTTTTAAGCCCATTAATTTCGTGTAGTATGAGTAACAGAATGGAGTAGATCTAGATATATAATATTGTTAAATATAATTATAATGTTTGCATATAGGAACTTATTACAGAACTAACTGTGTATATAATATATATATATATATATATCAATATATGATAGAAAATCACATTTATATATTTTATACACAACGATATAATTTATATGACACCACATTATTTAAATTAGATGTCTATAGAAACTGAATTATAAATATAGGTAATGTAAAATTTGAATTTGAACTAATTTTCCAAATTACAAGCTTATTTTATATTTATATGACAGGATTATTTTTGTTATTATATTTATTTGGTACCCACGGAAAATATATTACTGTTATGTTTATAATGTACTCGTACATGATGTAAAATAAATATTCAATACGTATTTTAATTATACACTGTACTTGTACGGTTAATATTTAACATTGAATGCACGTAAAGGGACATAATTGATGAAATAACATTACAGCGATTAATTATTGCTATTTGTATGTAATTAATAATTATTTATAGTATTTTTGTTTGTTTTTTTATTTTTATTTTTTTTTTTTTGTTTGTTTACCCTCATTTGTACCTTGGTATCAAAAACTATGTCGGTTTGTTGAGCAAGCTATTTTGTTTCTTTATGCAATATGCAATAAAGCTCAAAATCACTTGTCTCAGCATATGGGCTATTGATGCCACGCTACTTATTTATTAATCTTCATTTATTGTATTTATTTAGAGCTAGAAATTGATCTTATACGAAAACGAATAAGACTTTTTTTTATTAATGTTCTGATATTAATTTGAATTAGTTAGCTTTATCTCCCACGATCATAATAAGTAAGTAACGAGATAAAGTTATTACTTTTGCACCATTTAACAAAACATTCAATAAATACTTGATAAAAACTTTTAATATAAAAGTTGTAATATTATAATATGCGATTTCATTTTTCAATAATTTTAAAACTTTAAGCAATCCAATATAAATTCAATGAAAACCGAAATATAAAATAAATAATAATTGTAATGTTATGAATTATATAACGTCTGAATATTTCATATCTTATTTATTTATAAAAAAATGAGCTAATATATAAACAAACATATTAATTAGAAGTAACATTACAGAAGTATATTTTCATTTTCGCAAGTAAATATATGTTTTAGAGTTATTATTAATAACAATATGCATTTGTTTATAATTTACTCTTTTATTTATTTATTTTTCGGAAAGTAGGTAGCCCACACCTGTATTATGGGCTAATATGATAAGTATCTTATCTTGTATAAACTTACTGCTTAAGATATGTTCTTTTAATACTTTCAGCCAAATCGTTGCACAAAGTTTATTACGCAAATAATAGTCGAGAGTTAAATTAAATTAAAACAAAAAAAAAAACCAAACAAAACAAAACAAAACCAAATAATAAAAATGTTTTATTTTATTATTTTAATTTAGCGATATTAAATTGTTGCATCGTAATTATGACTTAAAGCGTTAAGCTATGACTTGAGGTAATATTTTACTAACGATTAATAAGAAATTTGATAAATCTAATTAAAATAAAAGTGAGAGATAAAAAAAAACCATTGAATTTGCTATAAAAAGTTTTGCAAACTTCAGTTTTTAAATATTCAAAAGTTTCTTATTTATTACATTTTTATGTCGTAAAAAACTAGCAACTATGCTCTGCTTAATAATAAAAAAAAAAAAAAACTAAATTAAAGTCTTTCTATTCATTCACGTTATTTCGTAAAACTATTAAATGAAGAAATAACAGTTTATTTTCAAATAAAATTCAAATCAGCATTTAATCAAAAATCATTTCAACCTCTATTATATGACCGAATAAAGAAGACAAATGATGATTTTAATGATATTTAAATAATATTATTTAAACACGTTGTACACAATGCAAATACAATTCAAATTGATGTACTTATTGGAAACACATATTTCGTCATTTCATCATAATGAATATTATTTTGCAGTCAAGCACAACCATATAATTTGTAAGTATATAACTCTAAATATATTTGTCTCTGTTCATATAAAGTGGTTACGACAAAATTAAAAGAGTATTCTTGACATCTGCAGACGATTTATGTGATGCTTTGAATCTTTGAAAATTTCATTTTACCAAGAATGATCAATAATAAAAATAATAATAATAATAATAATAATAACAATAATGATAATAATAATACTATAAAATCTGAGTGTTGCTGGGTAATTCAAATTTCCTAAGAAATCTCATAATGTCTGTGGGGTTGAAATTCTTCAACTTAATAGCATCAGCTATATATGTTTGGATGTACAGACAATGTAATATAAATGAAAAGCACTCCTGTGTCGTTCGTCTGTTTTCATCGTTTTCATTGAGTTCTGTACAACAATAAGATAATACCGACAGGCACAGCAGTACAGAATCTACTCACATATATTATGTTGGATGCTGCAATATATTTAAATACATGCATAGATATTATGTACAATGTACATTATAAGTCATATATATTGTTGTTTAGCGTACCGAAAAAATTCCTTTGTCAAAGAAAAAAAAGTGTGAATAATTTCGAAAAAAGGGGAATCAAAGTCAGAGCAACGCGATGATAATAAAAATGTAAATAACTTTAAGCTTTAAGACATAAACACATATACCTACTCCTACCTACAATACCACTTTTTTTTCTTTTTTTTTGCTGTATGCCATCAACATAAGATGGGTTGAATTTGTGGATATTTGATGCAAGGGTTGACGATACCCACTATTCCCAAAAAAGATTTTATTATTTTAAATCCTTTACTTTTTACGGGTAAACTTTTCTGTATATTATTTCCATTAATATGAAAATGGCTTGTAATATATGCGGTCATCATAATGTACTTGCATACAGGGCAGTAACAGGGATATTTTTACTTTCGGTTTATATTGTAAATTGCATGTAACGTCTGTTAGAAGATATTTATAATCGACTCTCTAAGCATTTAATTTTTCATTTTTCAATTTGCTTAAATTAAATACTTTAGAAGGTGAATAATCTTTTTTTTATACCTTATAAAACAGTCGAATGTTGCTGAAAAATACATTTTTAAATTTCAACTAAATTTAATTTACAAATATTTATTGATATTCGGTATAAATATGTATCTCAATTCTAAATTACCATATTTTAATTTCTGTAATCATGAGAATAATTCTTTAAGTTCATGTATTATGAGCATAGCTTATTTAACATAGAAATTCTAATCCACCTATATAATATGATTGTACACGATATACCTATTTTGGGCTTCGGTAATATTTTTTCAAACTTTTAAATGCTTCTCTGGCAAAAAGCACTTATAAAAAAAGAAAATAAAAAACTTTAAAGAAAATTGTTATTTAAAATAGACTTCGAACAAGTAGGATGGAAAATCAATTGCATATTTCCGGATATGAGAAATTGCTCCCTTTACTCAATTTCTTGTTTGGTTTTCTTTTTTCTTCTCCATTATTATTGAAAGTGTACATTATTGAATTGACTGAAATATCAGCATCAGGTAGTCGTAGTTGTCGTAAATACATTCGAAATATTTTCGAAGGTATTATTGTTAAGAAAATGATGTGAGCAAAAAAAAAAAAAAGAAAAGAAAAATGCGACAACATTTTTTACAGCACTTTCAATATTTGATATGTTTGTAAAACGGTTTATATATCCATTATTATGAAAGACCTGTTTTCTTTTTGAACAATTTTTTTTTAAACTTTTTCATGTACACTTTAGTGCGGATGTATTTTAAAAGAAAACATGTTTTTTACATATTGAATGTGCTTATCTACCTATAAATATAAAATGAACCAATATCTACCCACTAGCTACAAGGTTTTGTACAAATTGAAAATACATGCGTATATTCTAATTACTTATTACCCATACTAAAATAATTAATACTTTGACGTACCTGCAATAATAACATTTTTACTCTGTTTCCATACAAGAATTTAAAGCTTTTTAATAAAATTCTGATAAATATTGGATATTTATACAATGTGTAAGACATTGTAGTGTACATGCTTGGGTTCATGTTTGTTTAAACGATATACGATATGTTTTGTTGTTTTATTGAGAAACTTTGTGCCGAAGATATTGTGTTATAGAGAAAAACGGTTGCCAAAGTAATTTGAACAATTTTTGGAGTGATGATAAAAAAAAAATATAAAAAAAAAAATTAAACTAAAAAAGCCACAATGCAAGAATGCAAGAATAAAAGAAAATACTTTGTGTCGTCAATAAATAATGATATTCAAAATGTTCAATTAATTCGAATAATAGATTTGTATGGGAATTAGAATCAAGCAAAACCGTGTTAAAAACAAATTCATTAGCTAGTTCATAAGAGACTTAATGAACAGATGACTTTCAATTTTAAAAATAATTAATGAGAAATATGCAATTATTTTCAACAAACAGAAAAATGTTTTATTTCACCTTCCGATAATTATATACTTAAAATAAAAAGCAATTAAAATGGCGCATACCATATAATTTGTTGTCATTATCTTTAAAATACTAGCATTAAAACTAAAAAACCAAAAAAAAAAAAAAAATTAAGTAAAAATAAAATATCCCAACAAAATTGTGTTATAGGTAGGGTATTGTAATATGTATAAAATGTATGCAATGCTACCGGTTATACAGCTTTTGCGATTACTTTAAGAGTATTTCTTTCTATTCCATATTGGTATTTATTTATTTAGTCTGAATTACGTCATGGCTTTTGCTTTTGCCGCATATCCATATTTAATATACTGTCTAACTATTTATACATGAGTGTTTTTAAAAAGAGTGTTTTTTTTTTTGGTTTCGTATAAGGTCGTTTACCATAACTGTCACCCACACACTTGTACAGATTATTATTTCATATTTTTTTTTTTTATAATTATTGAAAAATGACATTATGCAAATAAAATGGTTTTCGTGCAATTTTTAAAAGTTGTAAAATTATATTTTGTTTTCGTACAATTTTTTTAAATAATTGCGTTTTTATTGTCGCCGTTTTTTATAATTATAATTTTCACGTTTTTTTTTTTTTTTGTTTTGGTTTCTTTTCACTTTTTTATGGTTTCGAAATGTAATTAAATATTTATATAGGCCGTCGTACATAATAAATATCTATAATCTATTTTACTTGAATATTGGTAAAATTTAAATTTAAAAGATTTCCATAAATCAGAATTTTAATTTTTAATGTCATTTATACGGTCGTGAACTTGAGAACTTTTAGCTTGTTTCTTAAGAAATTGAATTACATATTTTGAAAATAATGTAGGAAAAATGTAAAACGTGTGCAGTTTGAATAACGTTTTCTATGATGATCAGAACAAGCAATTGTAATTGTATGTCTTTTTTTCTTTGTTCTTTCTACTAATTTTTAAGTGTTGCACTTGCAATTTAAAAACTCATTGAAGTAAAATTTTTGAGTAATTTATTTTATTTCCTATTTATCACAATATGCATAACAGATGGAAATTTTCGAAATCATTCTGTTCGGCAATATTTTTTCATTTGCAAAAATGTCATAGCCATTTAAAATCGTTTCACAAAAAAAAAAAGAAAAGAAGAAGAAAACACTTTTAATAGATTGCTGCATATAGTTACGTACAGCTATACACCTTTTACATTTACTTTTGCTTATCTCAATTCTTTTTTTTATCTGTAACTTACCAGCTCTCTATTTGTTCTGCCTATAAGAAAATTCAAGTTTGTTTCCGCTTTAAAATCCGCATTAAGAAACAAAAGAACGTCTGGATTTTTAGTTACAACGGTTGGTAGAGCCAAATTACGAAATACTTTTTACATTCATTTTTATTAATTATCTACCAATTTCCAATATATAAAACAAAAAAAAAAAGCATATATATATATATATATTCATTCACGAATATAGATGATGGTATAGTTAAAAGTTATATTATTCGATTTTCTTTAGTTCATGCCGTAGGGTATGAATCCCATACTTCTTCAACGTTACGTGTCTTATGAAAATAATACGAATGGTACTGTGTATATAAGCTTTATCTTCTATAAAACGTCTCGTATTGTAATAATACATTGTGTATATATAGAAGAGGTATGTAATGTTAGTATTTAGAAAGATGGCAGAGATGGAAAGGATTTAAAAAACCAATCACGTCTTATTCAATGGCCACTACAATAAAATCATTGATGTTCCATTATTGCGACTGCATAATATACTATTTTGCTGGTTGTAGAATATAGATGTAGTCATTTTTTTATTTTATTTATTTATTTCTTTTATTTTTTCTTCTATTTACTTATAGATACATAATTTCATGTTTTTGTATTTTTGTACTTCTGAAATTAAAGTTGCTTGGTTCAAAAACAATATGTACACTTGAGGGCAAGGAAAAGTAAATCGAACGGAACTTATACATTTCGAATAATAAATTATAGACCAGCATTTTTTTTTTTTTGCTGAAGTTAATTTTATGGAAAAAGCCATAAATGACGTTCTTATATAGAATCTCTGTAATTTGTATTTAGCTTTGGCCTTTAGTTTTGTATCAATTATCGCATTGTGAATTGTGATGTAACATGTAATTAATTCTACTTAAGCATTGTGTAGAAGATTCCATAAAAACTCATTAAAATAAACAAACAAAGAAATACTTTAATTGGCATTATAAAAATTTCGCGTTTCATTCACAAATCATGGCTTTTTAAATATATTTTTTAAATGAAAATATAATATTTTGCCAAAATAAATATTTAAGCCTGCATTACGAAAAAAAAAATAGATTAAAGAAAATAAATAAACACGCGTTAAAAATAAAATACCTGCAGGAGATTTTACTATCAAAACATAATCCGTTTTATATAAAAATATATTATTATTTTTTAATTATACATCGCATCGTGCACGTAACAGGATTATAAATGCAAAGAAGAACACATAATTTTACGTGTTTTATTATATAAATTAGTTTCTAAATTGTTTAATGTTTATATGCAAAGTGTTAAAAGTTCTATTTATTAAGCGAAGATTGAATGTTGCATTCAATATATCTAGATGAATAGACTAGATGAACCTGAAGCATTCAAAAAATAATTTGTTATTCAAAATATTTAATTTGGAAAATGTTTTCGATTTTTTTTTTCCTTCTCTTTTTTGTGGATAGGTGAAATTATTTGTACGGGCACATCAATATTATTTATATATTTGTACCGGTTTTACGTATATTAAAATCAATCGAGCATAAAAAAGGGTATGAAATTTGAATTTCCTGTCTTAAATTGAAATTCGGATGAATAATTAAACTTTTCATTCCTTGCATCTTTCTATCTATTTTTATGTGCGGCACTCAATATTATTACATATAAATTATGTGTTAGGGATGATTATGTGGTATATACGGGGGTAGCGGCATATCATAAAGTTAAATGTCATTTATTAATTTTCTAAACTTTAGCCTTATAATCAACCTATCAGAGTTAACTATTTTGGTTCAGTGCAGAAGCTTGACTATATTAAAATATCACATTTATTATTAAACTTTCAAGTTTTGCTCAAAGGCGGTACACATTTTGTTATATGACAACACATTTATTTCTTCTATAAAATCTAATATATATTTTCAAACCATTTTAGAGCATAAACCATTCAACACACCCAGAAATTGCTATACAACAAAACTTCCACCAACAGTTAGTATTGCTTGAGAAATCAATTACAGTTAATGTATTCAAGATTGGATATATTGACGAAGCAATATCACATTTTGATTTGATTTTGTAATTTCAATTTAATATTGTGTGTATATTTCAATGATATTAAATTGGAAATAAGAAAATAATAATCCAATGCTGGCACGTTTTCAGAAGCATGTTCAAAATATTCTATTCTAAGTCATTATAATTATCGCAACGTTAATTTAAAATATAGAAATCCAATTTTTATTAATGAAAATCAACTCTTAGTAATCACCTAACACTTAAATTATATAGAACCGTATATGAGAGAATTATAGAATATTTTCTATGCTTTAAGCGAAATATTTCCCAACGGGCATTATATAATCTTGTAATTACTTTCGCAAATCGCAAGAGTAATATTTTTTTTTATATTTATAATATATCTATGACTAGAACTAAGACGTTTATTAGAAATATAAAGTATATGTGGTATTAGTTATACTTACCAACTGATGTGACAATATGTAATATGCTTTAGATACATATTTATCATTTCGTTTTATTAATAAATTAGTTCTTATTGTACATGTACAAGGTTCATGCTTTTATATTTATAACGAACACATATAATAGAAACGCGTTCCTTTCTAGTGAAGTTGTGTTTTGATATTTATTTTGAAAAGGATAACATTTGTATTCGAAAAGAGAAATAAATAGTTTACCAAAAATAAGCATTTAAAAATAATGATAATAATAATGCATAATACAATATTTATGAACATTTTATTTCTGCTTTCAAAAATTTATTATTCAGTTTCACAAATTCGCATAACTATCTCTAGTGCCATCAAAATTCTGAAAACACTATTCAAAATGTTTTAAAATATTATATGCAATGTAATAGAAATTGCATTACATTATTTTATGTTACAGAAATCTTACTGTCTCACATATCATATCGCAGTCATATAAATCATACATATTTATGTTTAATAGAAAGTTTAGTGTGTTTAGTTTGCGGGTGTACACATATTTGCTGATTTGCATATCAGATCGAAACTAACGCTAGTGTAATTTGTTAGAAAAATTTTCTGCTTGCACACACAGAAATTTATGATTTAAGTGCATTAAACTGTAAGTCATATAAAAAAAAATGGCTTTATGATATAATTCCATTTGAAATTTAGATTTTTCTATTCAAATACCATAAATATATTTATTATAAAACTGACAAAGATTCAAAATTTGACTGAAATTCACTTAAAAAAAAAATTTGATGCGGAAAAATGTTACTGTAAATGATGGGACTATTCCAAAAATTTGATTAAAATATGAGATATGTTAAAAAAAATTGATTTTGATGTAAAATTTCATTCAATATTTTTTAAATCATTTAAACAAGACAATTGCTGTAAAATATTTTATGATTGCAAATACGGTATATTGTCTCTTGCTGCAAGAGATTACAATCACCGATATTTATATTAAAATAATAACAAACTTTGTATGGTATTCTTAGATTTTAAATTACATCATACATTTTGTATATCAATTGAATAATGAATAAATGGAAATAGTGCTGACAAATTGTATGCATCATAAGTGACACGCTAAATTAAATATTGATTATGTGTAGGTCGATATAATGCTACACTAGATTGCTTTATTAGTAGATGCGTCAATTAAATAACATTTATACGCGAATGTCTATGTTTAACGTTTCAGAGTATATTTTAATAAATAATATTTTTGATATAATTTAGTTATTTACAGAAATTCGGTTGATTTACAATTTCCGCAGAATTAAGTTTATCAAAACAGTCATTAAAGTTTGATTTGAAACCCTCTAGAAAGTACAATTTCAGTACATAATATCGAAAATGTTTTATTCACATTGATTGATTTAGTATAATGTTTAACTAAAATATAGTCGTAAAGGGATTTCATCAAAAAAGGTTATTTGAATCATTACCGGCGTTTTGGTGAGTTAGACTCCATGTGCGTTAGAACCACGTAAAATTGAATATAAAGTATTGCATATTACTACATGCGCATATATGTACGCAGGATATTGAACTTAATCCGAAATGGGAATGTAAACCGGAACACGAGAGGCGTTTTCATGAAACAAATCATCAAATGGAATGATTTAACTTGGTTTGTCTACTCATAATTTAGTAAATCTATAATGAAAACATTGATTATTCAATGTTATATATTACATATGATACTTTTTCATAATTATATATCAGCATCATCTATTTCTATTTAGTACCTTATATAGCTATAAGCAAAAAAAAAAATGCGAGAAGGGGTTAAAAAATACTAAAATAAATATAATAAAATATAAAATAAATATGTAATTTTTATAACGACTAAATCGGTGATTGTGCATGACATTACGAAAATGCTTGCTTCAGAGTAAAATATTTACACTTTAATACTCAACAATAATATTCAATTTGCCCATAGCAATATTTTCAACCCAATATAATATCAATCAATATGAGGTATTGACATGTGAGTATGCGAATTTACTCTATTTAGTGTTGAATGTTAACATTATATTATTTTAATATAGAATTTATAACCCTCGCACATAACATCAGCTGCTGCATTTATGTACCTAGTAAATATATATAAACGAAGTTAATCGGTTGTGTAAACAATTCCCTATTCTGTATTTTAGATTTATTCTACCCAAAAATGTATTTGTAGATATACAGACGCATCCCGAACAGCTATTATGTTTTGAACAATATTATGACGCCGGTTATATTCATTAATTAAAATTCATTTAATATTGTAAACTTAAATTTTGTATAATATAGAAATCATACAGTAAATAGAAAAATAGACAAAATACATTAATTTGCTGGCACTTTACACGGGGGCACTCTTTAAACGCAAATATAAATTCATTTTAATTTAAAATGATTATAAGAATAATATTGATGCAGGTCGAGGATAAAGTTATTTAATCAATCAAATTTAACATTGGTATTTGGTTGAATGTAAAAAAAAGTCGTATCAAATAATTTTATCGCAATGTATTTAAATGAAATGAATATAAAATGGTTAAACGATTTTGATTATTCAAAAGTTGTTGGGATGTAATTTTAAAGCATTTCTAATTCTATCTTATTTACATTTCGGAAAAATTATAATGGAAACATAAAATCAAGTTT
>JAABKK020000003.1:2184711-2204723 GCA_011634745.2 Catotricha subobsoleta
TAAAGAACGCACACACAGGAGATCAAATCGGTCGTCGAAGGGCTGCGGTCGAATCGTGATAATGATAAACGAAAAGGAAAAAAAAACAAATTCCCCTAATTTTTTTTTATTGTATTATTTCTTTTTAAGTTTTTAAATATCTACCATGCTTTGCACTTAATTAAATACCTAATATGTTTCGTTTCTTAATATCTATTTATAAATATTTCTCAATCAAATCATAAATTCAATAAAAGTGCTTATTTTTCTTAATCATTGTTCACAGTTTTCTCTTAAAAACACATTAAATATATCATTTACTCTTAAAATTAATTAACCAATGAATATAAATTTGATGATTTCCATAAAAAAACTTACGACATTTCTTTTTCAATTTTTTTAAACCGTACATTTTTCATGTGCTATAAATAAAAACTAATATAGCAATGCTTAACTGAATGGGAAAAAAAGACTTCTTACAATTTTCTTCTATTTTTTTTTATATATATCTGCTTCATTATTTTTCTTTCATTGGGATGAAGTGTAAAACTTTTTCCATGAAAATGATGCGGAACAGATGTTCAATGCATGATTATTTTCACATTTTCTTATATAATATACGATATCGAAAATATATTTATTTCAGTGCATCAATCTGTAGACATAGAATTCTAAAATAATATTTTTCGTTGTGCTCTTTAGGAATCTGGTTGTTCTTTAACTAATTCCCTGATTTTTTTTTTATATATCATTAAATCATGAAACATTTTCAATGGAAAACCAAGATGCACTTAATTTAAAACATGAATGCTTTAATGTATGCAAAATAAAACATGCTAGCATTCCAAGATTGAGGTATGGATAATAGTTGCAGTAGAAAATTATGAATCTGAACCGGATTAAGATATTTGATAAAGCTATTTAATTATATGCATACTTGTATCAGATGTAATTTTAAGGGAATAAATCGGCCATAGATGGTATCGTATGTTCCAAAACAATTGTCCGGTTAATTAAATAACATAAATTGAGTTACTAAAAGTTAGTTATGTGTGGTTATTATCTCTACAGTTTTGCTTAATATTTTTTAATTAATTGTTAATTCATCTTGTGTTCGTTTTTAAATAGATATTACAGAACCCTTTTTCCAGGCTGTCAATCAAATGTTCACTATAAAATAGTATTTACAGTCATGAAAATCCTTATTTCTTTTCCCCTTTTTTACAACAGAATAAGTAGATCGAATAAACCAACAAAATACTTACTTATTATTTGTATGAGATTTAATAGTGATGTCACTATTAAATAATTTCACTAAATAAAAAAAGGAAAGAAAAAACATTGGATATTGTTCAAAATTCATTTATGATTTTATTAGGCATAGTATTTTAGTAGGTAATTTTAATTAATACTTATCGTTAGCGTTTTTGTCACATTGTATATTTATGTATTGTCATAAATATTAAATGATTCAGAGAAATCCCATTTAAAACAATTATAGCTATGCTTATGATGATGCAATAGTTACATTACAATAACATAACTTTATACATAACACAATATCAATTGCATAAATTAGTAGTTAAGAGTTTATAGGAAAACATAACTAAATGCTTATACAATTGGTAAATGAACTGATGCTGATGGCATTATGTGAATCACTTTATAAATGTTTTGTTTAAGTTGTGTCGTACAGGTCATACAGGTAAATGGGAACAAATATGTACATTTATAAAAGCATAACTAAAAAAAATTATATATAGAGAAAATAAGGTCAACATGGATAAAAATACGCTGACATATAAATATTTAATGTTATAGTTAGTGTATCTACTACAAGGATAATGGTTATCATTGTCAAGAGTTATAAATATAATATTGCTGCAATATGCAAATGAGAAAATATTGAGCTTATAATTCATTATTAAGTTTGCAAACTTCGAACTGAGGTAAATTTCATTAATTATTTATTTTAAATTATATAATACAATAAAGGCTTCTTGCAAAAAATCTAATATGAAAACTTAATTATATTATTATTCAAATTAGATTTATTGAAAATAAAAGGTACTTGTTATGGCACAGATGGGCAATAGGCATAAGTCATAACCGTAATCATTGTTATATATATTTTTTCTCTATATTTTCATGTATTTATGAGCTGAGATAAACCTTTTGACCTAATTATACACCCCAATTCCTTATAATCATAAAATATACGATATAAAAAAAGATGAATATTGCAATTCATCTACGTTTCATTATTTTAAATAGCATGAGATGCAGTTTTCTTATTTTCTTTTTCAGTGATAGCAAAATAGATATCATTTGCTAACTATTAGTGGTAGAACTTCTATGAATAATTCAAGGTAATTGATAATTTTAGCTCCATGAAAATTATTTGTTGTTTATTTTTCTGGAGATTTATGGTTTGTTCAAGTTAACAAAAATATCAGTTAAAATTCATGGCTATGATAAAATGACAAAACAAATCAATCGAAATAATTACTAGAAACATATTAAAACTATTATCAAGATGCCAATGCTTGAAACTTATTGATCTGAGCCCAGACAGCTTTTAATGAAAATATCTTATCTTCATAAACTATATTAACACTAATTAAATAAAAATTTGAACAAATTATTCACAGAAAAAAATTAAATATTGTTAACTGTCGTAATACAATTTTTATAAGAAAACCATATCTGAATATAAATCATCTCCTTTCGTCTGATTCATTAATGTACCAAACTAATTTTAATAATGCGAAACTTTATTACAATAAAATCATAAGCTCAAAGCAACAAAGTTGCAAATTTATTTTAATGCATTTAAGCTCTATGTCGACCCGACCGACCGGTCAGCATATAATTCATATTACTTATCAAGTATACCAAATAGACGTGCTATAACCAAATCAAACCAAAACTAACAAACCGAAAACCACATTTATATCATATTTTCCTGGCCATCCATAAAACATAGAAAATGGTTATGGTTGGTGTGTCATAAATATCAGCAAAACGTCACAGATTTTAATATTTACCTTACCATTTTAAGTCAGAAGAGGAAAAGAAATCATTTAGGCTTCATGTTTGTGGCTTTATATGGCGGTATCTCTCTTCTGTATCTTTTTTTCCATTATATATATGGAATGGAACTGTGTATTCTACACATTTATAATACTTTTATTTAGGTCGTTTCCTTCATGTAGAATATTTTGGAGACTCTATATTGAGCAAAGGCGAAAAGCAATGAATAATAACCGCAAAACTGTATTTTATATTATATGCAATGCTTGCAGTAAGATCATAAATCCCTTCTTCTTTATGATTATTACAGTTTCCTTATATTTATGTAGTTTTCAGTTGTATTCATCTGAATAGTATATGAAATAAGACGTTGGAGAGTCAAATATAAAGATATATAGAAGGAATCTAGTAAGATTAAATATGCAAATCTTTCAAGAAAGGTATTCTTAGTTGGTAGTTGGTACTATCCATATATATGATGCCTATGAATGGATAATATCCAACCAGAAGGAAAACACATTTTAAAGTTAAAATAAACTTTATAGTGCAATGATTTATTGCCATTAAATATGTTTATTCGTTTTGAGTAAGTGAATAAAATGTGAAATGTTGACTAGAAAAAATATAAAAATCGCATTACAATTGCGTGTTAATACCTAATATAAGGCACTTCATCCCCTTTTCATTACATCTCTAATTTATATTAAAAACAATTAGTTCCCTTATGCAACATCATATTAGGTTATAGATGTCTGCTCGCACAATGTTCACCTATTCATTCATTATAATATAGATGCTATGTAAATGTAACTGTGCTGTTCATTTCGTTCAGTAGAAAATTTAACAAAAGAGGGCTGTATTGTTCCCTTGGGCAACCATTAAGGATGACGATGAACAAAAAATGAACAGAAAAAAAAACTTTTTAACTTCAGCTTTTTCTAACTCTGCTCGTCTGAAATGGTTTGATATCGCATATAAGGAAAAAGGGATTTAAATTTGAATAAATGCATGAATTTAATTTTAATCAACAAAATGTGCGTGTGTTTTATGAACAATACCTATTTTGTCCAAATTATGCAGATCTTTAGTTTAAAGGCTATTTTAGAAATTTGCATTAACTTTACGTGGGTGTGCCATGAAAAGCGGTTGTCATTACATTTGGGAGTTTTATTTGCACATTATCACCGAGTAATTAAATTTAGTTACGAATAATTTTAACACACCTCACTCCTTAGGGTAAATAACTATTCCTATGATAACTTTATCAGCAAAACTCAGATACGAGACTTCAAAATTAATTAAAATAAAACGTTGAATGAACTTTAAATTGTTTCATTTTAGTTCTCTTTTTCTTTAACGGCAAACTAATTATTGATCGAAATTGAGCATTACCACAAATACATATATTAAAACTAAACTTATGAATGCGAATTATTTTCGTTGATGATCATTTTTTTTTTGCTCTTGCAGTTGCATAAATAATCTTCATTCTATTTAATATTAATTTTTTTTTTTATTACTTTTCAGCAATATCACGAGAAGATGGGGAAGATGCAAACCATCATCATCATCATCGAGGCGGACATGGTAACAACCATAGCAACAAAGTTCCCTTTAACGGATATAATTCAGAGGAATATTTGGATAGATTAGAACCTAATGGGAATATACCCGCAAACAAATCCGATTTAGGATATGGAAAACGTAAGTTTCTTATAAATATCTTCTACTTCTATGTTTCTTTATCTTTCAGGCGAACTAACAATATTATGGTTATTTTGTGATGTACATATTTTCTATCGACATTTTCTTTTGATGGTATCATCAAGATCATCATCGTTATCATCACTAATCATTTATTGATTATTATTTTTATCTCTATACACCCGTTGGCTATTCAACTGTCTCTTGATAGATATTTTCTTGATACTTTTTTCTTTTTACTTAACTTTTTTTTCTTTTTTTTGCCTTAGCACTATTATTATTTTATTATAATTCATATTTATTTATATTCGATGTATCGTCAGCGTTACATACAAAAGATAGAGAAAATATTTTCTTCATTCGAATACATTTTGCGTTAAATCAATCTTCTTCTTTTCTATTCGATATACTCAACTTAAATTCAACACAACGTATAGGTATCTTAATTTTTTTTTCTTTTTCTGGCAACATACATTTTTATAAAAATTCCTATGGGAATAAATCTTTTATTATTCGTTCGTTTCATATATTTTGGGTTATAATAGCGTGATATGTTCTAGCACTTTATATAAAATATTATAATAATCCTCTGAATATCTTAAAAAATCTAAATCTGATATGCTGATGAGAAAATGAATTACATATTTTTTTTTTTTATCGGTAAGCTTATAGAATTTCTGCTCTGATGATGGATAACCATTGTATTGAAAATATATATGTATATTAACGCTAGAAAATTGAATTTCAAAAAGTTTTCATATAAAATAAAAAAGTGGCTTGACAACATTACATATTCATCATTAGAAAATTAAGTGTATTGAAAATAACACTGAATAGAAACGTTTTTATTATATTCCTTGGCATATTTTTTAATTTCAGAAATTGATGTATATCCAACACCCGCCGTCCAAAGTATTGAACCAGAAGGTATGTTTCACTGTATTGGAATCTTTTCGCCTTTTTAACTAACGTAATCGATGTTATATGTTCAAACATCAATGACTTTTGGGTCGATTATGCTTTCATCTAAAATTTATTTCTATCTGAAATATGCGTACAATAATATTTTAATACAACTTATAATACTGATATTAGAAAATAAGAATCTTTGTTACTGATACATTTATTGACCATTTTTTTGTTGTGTGTGTGTGTCGTTTTTCTAACAAAATATTAATCAATAATCATAAATCCACATTTGGCATTCATTTTCACTAATTTTTTTCTTCTCTCTAATAAAATAAATTCTCTTCGTTTAATTTTCATTTTTTGACTTTGACTTTGACCTCTTTTATTCGATATGAATTAGATAAAAAATATTTTTTAACTAAATATTGATATAATCACATCGCAATTCGAAATTCATTTCATTTTCTACTTTTCCTTTTTTTTTCTCGTTATTTACTTTCAACATAATCAATATGCAAATATTATTCATTCAGCTATTTCCCCATAAAAAAAAATAAATAAAAGAAAAAAGATTGTGTACATCAGATAAGTATAACGTTATAATAATATATTATTAGCATTTACTTCCCCTCTATGCCCTTTCATTTCAAATAAATACACAAAATGAAATACATGCCATTGAAGTGATAACACCACAGTCCATTAGTCTTAAGATAACAACTAAATTCATTTATTCATTTCGAGAATTAGATAATATTTATTTGTGTGCTTTGACTTTATGCTATCTACTTGACTTATAAAGATGCAGCCTATATAGTGATGCTTATTCAGGATATATATGTGTTAATTCACCTACAAAAGTTCCGCGACGTGTACTCACAGTTTTTTTCACATTGATAATTTTATTGTATAGGTACGCATATATATTTTATATATATTCTTGTTTATTATTATGTAATAGGTAATAATGTGTAGACGATGTAAATAATATACGGATTAACGTCGCGCCGAGTCTTAAGCTCTTTATCGAAATACAAAAGCAAAAATATCGTTGAGGAAAATAGGGAAATAATACTTTACATTAAAAATAAATAGAAGAAAATAAAAATAATAACAAAAGTGCGAATATTTTCGAATTCAAAAATACATTTTAAAATTAATTTGTGATCATATTTTATTCAAAGGTATTAAATTAAGTCAATCTACTTAAAATATCTTTTAGAAGTACGACTATGGTGTATTATGTTTGTGTGTACTTATGTATTATGTGCAATATCTTCTTAAAATCTTTTAATTAATTTTCTATCGATTTTTCAATTGTTACCACAGAACATAACTATATAGAAACCTGTATATTGGATATTGTGATACATCTCAAGTACATATTTCTATAAACACTTTATATACAATTATGCTAACAAGTTCCACAGTTACATATCTCTCTATCATATGATATTGGCATTGTAAATACATAGAAGGACATACAAAAGGGATTGAAAATTTAATTTTATATTGTTAATGAATTTAACACAAATTGAAATTTGTAATGTTCGTTGAGTTAACAGCAACTGTGCCCTGATGATATTATTTACCATTTAACATTTATTACTCAACCTTCCTTTCGTATGTATATCTTTAATGAATTTATTTTCCAAACAGTAACTTTTCAAAATTAAAATATACGCAAAAGTGTGAATATGAAGAGAAAAAACAAATTGAAATGAAACTCTCATAATTACATGAAAATGGACAAATGCATATAATGCTAATATGTAGTATATTTTTGTATGATCCAGATCATTCAATATAGTTTGTAAATTATGTAATGTGCGGCTTAAAAATTTTTATAATATTTTTAATGAAAAACTTTTCATAGAATTTAAGTAAAATGGCTTATTTAATCTTTGTGTAGTCAGTCACTATAATTGAAGTGATTCACTTAAGAATTTCTTCCCTTACACTAGAGTTTTAATTTATGCTTCCAGCTACATAATTTATAAAGATAAACACATGGTTTATCATATCTATCACAAATAAATAACACGCTGTTAAAAACATCCTAAAGGGCATATAGTTTAACAACTTCAAAGTTTAAGCAGATCTAGTTCTTTATGTAAATAAGAAAAAAAAAACGGATAAAAAACTGCTTATGTTACTTGAAACCATAAATCGTAAATAAAAGCCAAAAATTTCAATGGAAAAGAGGTGTAGAATAAAGTAAGTGTTCTTGTGTGTATGTTTTTTTTTATTTGGTTTATGGCTTGTTTCGATATGATTTTCACTTTTTGAAAATACAACAAGAACACACGAAAAACAAAAAATAAAAATTCAACAAAACAGAACAATAGAAGGGATAAAAGGACGTGTTATTATTATTATTATTACTATTATGTTTATATGTTTTTGTTTCATCAAAGAATTTTGTAATTCGATATTAGGTTGCGTCTATATTATATTTTGTTGTGGATATTATATTTTCACATTGTGTTAGATAATAAATTTATATTATTAGGTAGGAGCATGTACTTCATCCCTTTTTGCAAATAATTTACAAATTACAATCCTTTGATATAAATAACAATTTACCTGCTCCATCATACAATCAATCAACCGGTATGTGTTCCATGTCATTCATATATATTCATAGATGCAAGCATATATTCAACATATTCTATATGTTATAATGTGTTTAAATAACCTTCGACCCATCTCTTGCACCCTCTACTTGTTCTTATTAAACAACAACACTCCCCCCACACCCCTTTCTCTCCGCATCAATGTTATTTCATTACAATATTACATATAGCTAAATATCACGAAAGGATCTTTATTCAATATATGCTAGTATTAATATAAACATCAACATTTATCATTTAAACGGGATAATAAATCAGGCTTCAAAATAATATCTACATAAGATTGTTCTTACCCATCGCATCATCATATTTATTATATTTTATGTGAAAGGCTTTGTTGTAATATAATTTTTAGGCATAAAGTTTATTTTCTTTATGTTCTCATCATTATTAATATATTAATAGATAATTAATATCCTTTTGATATCTAGTATAATACGCATATGGCATGTGGTGGTTTTCTTTTATTTTATTTTTATCGAATATCCTCACGTCATTACCAGAAAAAAAAACTATTCTGTAGATATACAGAAATAATAATATTCAAAATATTTTTAAGATTTATTTTATTTGTTTTTTTTTTTTACTTTGTGCTTTTGTCTTTTTATTTTTTTGTAGCGTACGAAAAAGATAAATGTAACCCACCGACAACTATCAAATCAGTTTCTGAGCAAGTGGTATTAGGTATGTTTTCAAAAATTTAAGAAACACAATTCACCATTTACTCAATTTCTATATAAATGATTATTAAAATTTCATTTCACTCAATTGAAAATATTATTTAAATAAAATCTACATTTCTGTGCAATAATTATAACAACATTTTCGAATTTGATATTCCATTTGTAAACTAACCAAATGACTTCAAACTCTTTTAAGGACAATTTCAAGAATGTTTTTTAAACAAATAATAGGTTTGTTGCGGTCACAATATGATAACTATCCTCGACAGGCTGCTCAGTCTATACAACCAGAAGGTATGTCATATTCAAAAATTATATTTCCTGTTTTATAACAGAAAAAAAAAAACAAAATAATATGAGAGTATGGTGGGAGTTGATGGTTCATTCATACAAAGCAATTGCAAATAGTTGGTGATCATTTGTTTTGTCTTAAAATTTGTATTTATTGATATTAAGAATCAAAGCGAAATTCTTCAAAAGTAATTGTCAATGAAGAAAATTTAAATAATTTAATGTTTACAATTGGATTGATTTCATTCAATAAATAGAAATTATATAAGATGTGATTAATAGATCATAAGCAAAAAATTGGCTCTTGGAGCTCTAAGTTTTCTCACAAAGAAACACAAGTTAACTCATTTTGTTTATGTTTATGTTCATTTTAATTTTTCCTTTAGTAGAAGTTTTACCTGAAATTCAAAATACTCAAAGTATGATATTTTTTATTTAACGACATATAATATAACCAGTGGCAGTGATAGCCAATCCACAAAAATGTTTATTCAAATTTGAATGGCCCTTTTTTAAAGATTATTCTATAATTCCTTTTTTATTTCATTCTTACAATATCATCTAAGTGTGTATATTCAAAGAATATCGTTGCATAATTTTTAATTTCAGAGTATGACAGTTTTCCCTCAATGAGTGCCCAGTCCTTTCAACCTGAAGGTGAGTGGTAATAAGTATTTTCCACGTTTTAATTTAAAATTTTGCTTATTATTGAATGCATATTTAAGTGTATGGAAATCGTTTTAAACATTAAATATAAAATGTTTGTCTTAATGGAATTGAAAAAAAAAATAGATCGCCTTATTCATTTTTAAGGAAACTTTAAGCTACTTTAATTAAATATTCAATATCTGAGATAATATAACTTATATTAAAAAGAATACCAATAAAATCGAAACATGGATGAAGTAATAGGCATTTTCTCTGAACAGAACTGCTGAAAATGTTAAATGCTAATAAAATTTTATGTTCTGAAAGAATTTGCTAATAAATTTCAAAGCCATTTTATTTTTTTTATAGTAAAGTATAGGAAATAATTGTTCATCACGCTATATTATCTGATCAGTTCTAAGTTATTGTATAAAATATCATTAACTTGGCGTATTTTCAATTCATAAAGATTAATGAAAGTACTTCTTTTTTTTGTACTATTATTCCTTGTTTTCACTGTTCAATTTTATTCTATTAAATTAATCTGTATTTTAAATATAGAAAGTTAGTAATTATACCTATTTGAGATTACAAATAATATTAATTGAGCTATATTTGTTATTTCTTTTCTTATTTTCTATTCGAATTCTGTTTTTAAGTATTTTCTAATTCTAAATTATCGAATATTTATTTTGTCTTATTGGTCCAATACACTGAAAACTGAATAAATGTATTGAATTCGTAAATTTATTTTTCGCCAGTAAACCACAACAAACTTAAAAAAAATAATATGTATCAAAAAAAAAAAAAACAACCAGGACAACGGTTTAACGAAATCTACAAAACCATGCAACAACACTGTATAAATTATTAAAAATACTTAACTGCATAAAAAAATATATAGAACTATGAAAACCACAACTGCATTACTTCCAACTGTGGCAAATTTTGTTTAGTTACAGTCGCTGGCTAAAGTACCTAACACATCAGACAGTGTGCATTCAATTGGTGTCGCTATAAACATTACTACATGTTTAAATATTATAAAAGTTATATTTTCTATCTATAAGGTACGAACACCAAAAAGGAAACACTAGCTACTGATTTTCATCCGGTTCCGACCCATGTGCATTAAAACTAGATGAAAATTGCAATTCACTTATAACATTGCTCATCTTATAAGTGCAATACTTATATATGTTGAGTGAAAACAAAATGTAGATTGTGAGCATGTATGAAATACATATAGATAGGTACTTAATAATTCGAATACAAGCTATAGACATTCATAAATTTGCATTATAGTTTATAACATATTATATAAACACACTCAACCCACTTTGTGTTTTTCTACAGCATCTAGAATTGAAAAGAACATTCCATAGTATGAAATAGAAAAAAAGAAGATATATGTATTATAGACTTTAATCCAAAACTATACTACACAACCAACTTAACTATGCCATAACCTACCAACCAAAAACCAAGAGTTCCGTATCTGGGGCTCTTCTTCAAAATTATAATACATAAAAATGCTCTCATGTATTTTCACTATGTTTTCGTTATACAGATACTTCACAACTGGGTCGATATTGCTATATATTGCAGTGTGTTTTACAATTGTGGCTCTGGATGTTTGTTGTGTATGATGAGAGCAATATAAATGTATATTAGGGCGCCAATGTGTCTTATATTGTGGGGGTAAGCAACAGAGGAGAAAGCAAAAAAAGAATAATAAATACATAGAAAAGAGCAATACACAAAAAATGAAAAAAAGAAAGAAAAAATTAAAATATGAAATTGCGGTAACAAAATATCTTCCGTGATGTCTATATTTCAGCTCATACACAAATATTATAATATCTCCTTACAAAATATTATATAAGTATTTTCTTTCATTTTATTTTTTTTATTTTATGAATATCGGATATTATATTTAAAATTATATGAAATGAAAGAATGTAGAATATTGCAAAATTATATGATGGTTGTGTTCTATATTGTTATCTTTATGTGATGGTGCGTTATTCTATTTATTGTAGAAGAATATATATATATCTACATGAATATAAATTTCATTCAATTGGTATGGTTCTCTTATTACTTTTGTATATGCATAAAAATAATCGAATGCATATTGTATGAATGTATAAGTAGAGGATATTAGAGAATTCAAAGAAACGAAGATCAAATTAAACAATTTTATTACACTGACAAAAGTTATATAGCAAGAAAGCTATTGCAAAAATTCAATATTATCTTAGAACGAGTCAAGTGTCCCCATAAAAATTTGTTAAATTGCTTGTTTAATAAACCATCCGCAAGCAATCAATAAGTATATCATACATTTTTAATATATATATATAACTATTGCACTAAACTATAAAAAATATAAATAAATAAATAAAAGACCAACAATAATGTCAAAGTAAAACACTCCTTCCTGTTTCATTTATTACATAGATAGAGGAACAATTTTTATTTTATTTAAAAAAAAAAAACGAAAAGACATTTTTTATAGTACGTAATTGAATGAGATGAAGAATAAAGTTTAATTTACGTCTAGACTTGAAAGCAACACGGATCCCTGATAATATATCGATGTTGTGCTTTGTGCCTCACATCATACCACACCGGTAATGAATATTTAACATGCAATTTTGAAACGTTTCTTCGACACTACACTAAGACTATATTGGACTTAAATGCATCTAATACACAAAACTGAATTATATAGACCAATTTCATGCCAAACCATATATATTTATTTATAAATAAACTATACACAAGTGAATAGTGTAAAATAAATAGTGTATAGAAATGAAATGAGGAAGTGAATGCACAGAATGAATATAATGTACCAAGAAATCGTACATGGCAAATGGTTCTCCTACAAACATTATTAATGTACGATGTACAATTCTACGAAATGTAATATCGTTACACAAATACTGGATAAACTTAAAAATGAAAAAAATAAAAATATATAAATAATGCTATATTCCAATGGAAAATATATATATATATATACATAAGTTTTATTCAATTTTCGTTTCTTTTTCATATTATATGATCGTTGTGAATTTTTCTCTTAAATTGAAAATTTTCCGAGAATTTGGAATTTATGACACATATAGAATATTTTATGAATTGCGGTGTTTCTTCTGTATAAACTTCTTTATTTTTTTTTTTTTAACTCGGTAGGTTGATACGGTTGGTATAGTTTGTATATACAATATGGTATCCTATATGAGTGTATTCACACATCACACTATGGGGATTTGTTAAAATATTGCTGGAGCTTTGAAACATGCTTTAGGTTTTTCTTTATGTGATAATAGAAGAACGGGTATGATGTATTTTGTAGTGCATTAACTTTGTCCTTATGGACAGCATTTTTTCTTCCTTTTTTTTTGGCTAACCACAGTAACACTAAAGATATTTCTAGTTTTGTGGTCACATATTTACTTATATTTTGTAGACTATGGCATGAACTAATATACCAAGGGATTTGATTTTCGTCAATGTTTTTATAGAAGTTAAAAGAAATGTAAATTTCCATTTTTTTTTTATTGAAAAATAGAGCTCGTAACATATGTCGAAATAAATTTTAGTTATAATGTAAAATGAAAATTTAAATTATATAATTTGATATTGGAAAATCTAATTCAGGTTTTTTAAATGTGTATTTTCATGCGTACGGTAGTACGTTTGATCTTGGCTTTGTGGTTTTATTTTAATGAACAGTACATTGTTCCGTTCAAAAAATTAAATAATTCTTCATTATAATTTTGAAAACATGCTTAGATACTCTTGAATTATAATTCAACATTTTTGAAATGATAAAATAAATAAAAAAAAAAAATGATTTTATATCAAGAAAACTGGATAACGACTTATTCTTTTCTCTTTGAATCAATTTCTTTGTAATATTAAAACCAGCACAATTTAATATTTTCTTTAAAAGCGTTCAGGTACGTAGTTATTTAATTTTGTAGATATTTCAAACATTTTTATTGTGAATATCAAATTTCTTTTGTGACTTTTCTATTTTTTTTTTTCTTTTTCTGGTATTCTCTGCAAAGAAAAAGAACTTCTTTTTACTTTGTTTTTAATCAACGAAACAGAAATATTAAATTACTTACTTCTTATAGCTTCTTTTAGATAAATTTAAATTTGCTTGTTTTTTTTTTTAATATTAATATGTAATATTTGATGATTCGCTCAATGCAGGTATCTTTGAACATAAGTTTTTTTTTTTTTTATTATTATTTTTATAAAATACTTATTTCTTTTGTTTTTCATAAAAATAAAGAGTGAAATGAAAGCATAATTATTTCAGCATATAATCAAACCATTTTATCAATATTATTTCATAATTACCAACCATATTACCATAAATAAATACGGTGATGCTAATTTTTGCAAAAAAAATAAAAATAAAAAGTTAAGGCATTATCAGAACCTGATACTAGATCTCAACAAATATTAACATTATTTTATCTACCAACAGCTATATAAAATGAATAAATTAGTTAATAATCGTGCTATATTTGCGATATTCTGTTTGTTAGCTAAGGCATTTAGGTTAATTAAATTTATATTTAAGGTTATAGATTATAACTGGAACGCAATAATATAAATAGTAAATATAATGCATATACAAAGGTGTTACTTAATTTATATGAGAAATGCAAATGTTTGGCAAACAAAACTGAAATCTGCTTTCATTATGGATATATGTTATTTTAATAAATTTTGTTTTATGTTGTGCTTTAACTTTTATTCAACTGTTAATATTATTCATGATTTTCTCAGTTTTGATATGGGTTAAATTTAAAATTTTACGAACATTCTGTAAACTAAAAAATTATTAAAATATAATTAAAATAATAAAAGGCGGCCATATATCTTGTACACTTATAATATTAATGAAGAACGAGCTTTTGAAATAAAATAGCCTAGTTTCAAAAATTCTATAATTTACCACAACCCAAAAACAAACTTTGTCTATTTTAAATCAGGTAAAATACACAAATATTCACAACACTACCGGTTACAACCAAAAATTTACATAACTATAATATTCATTTAGGGATGAACATTACAATTTATAAAATTGTAGACATAAATGTTTAACAAAAGTTTTTTATTATTTTTTTTTTTTATTTTTGGGTAGGTCTCGTCGGATAACACATATATGTATGATATGCAAAAAGCAAAATCTGATGGTTAACCAAACCTAATATTATATAATACTTTACTCACTAAAATACCAAGAATATTAAATAAATAATACAAATTATAATAAAAAGCGTTGTTCATGCTTCAGTTATTTGAGTTAAAATACCCATCTTTCAAGTGGCATGCTTAGTTGAGTGACACCATAATTCATTCAATTTTCGAATAGATTGTCTTAATTAATTAATTTATTAAAATGTGGTAATAAAAATGTAGACGTTTCAATAATGTCTGTGTAGTTTTTTTTTTTTTCGTTTCTTTTTTTAGATTCATGATTTGAATTCTTTATGAATGTTCTTTGAAATTTATTTTAATTTTTAAATTATTATTTTTTTGTATTCCATTTTAATCAGCTGACGATAGCATATAAATTTAAATGCATTTAAACTTATTAAGAACCATGCAGGCTACCATCAAATTTGCAAGATTTTTGTTTCTTTTTTTTTTAAATCCACATGCACTTAGTTCAAAAATATTATTGAAGAATTGGCACCAGCGTGTAAAAAAAGCGGTCTTTTAAATATCATCATTTAAGCATTTCCGCATAACATTTTAATTTTATTGAATCCCTCTGAAATTTAAACATAAACATTTCGATGTCTTGTTTAAGTTGTTTCAAATTTATGTTATTCACGTTTATATTTTGACACAACAACGATTACATTATTTAATATGTTTATTTAAATTCAAATCATTTAAATTTTCGAAAATGCTATGGTAAAATATTTATAACAATTTAAATTTATAGATAAATGACGCATATTTTGTGCGTACGAAATACACACACTCATAAATGCATATTTGACAGAATAATAGTCTCCATATCATTACATAACTATAAATGTATATATAACAAAATATAACATTGGAATACATAAATGAACACATGGACTTGATATCAGAACAATTATTATTCTGTGTCAAACGATTAATTATCAAACTGTTAATTATCTCAAAATGTCATGTATAACATGGTGGTTCACATTATAAATTTTAGGGTCGACATTTTATGTCTGTCAAAGGGATAGTATTGCTTATGTTTTATGCAATATTCCACTATATTATATATGTTCCCATACAATTTAAAGCTGTAGTCGAATCATATAATAATAATAATATGTAAAGTACAAGTACGTACATGTGCGATAGTGTTGGATTGAAACGCTTAAGCCTAGGTATAATATCTACTATCTAGAGTACGAGCAACGTGACTAGGTATGCATGCAATTAAGATCGAAAATTTAATTTTCCATTCGAGCCAAACTAGGTGAACATTTTGAATTATATTTGTGGTTTTTGTCAATTCATATGACTTTATATAAGGCCATATGTGTGCCATGTGATATATTAAACTTTAAAATTTTAATCAAAATGCAGCATAGATGCTCATGAAAAATAAGTAACTAAAAAAAAAAAAGAAGAAAACTAAGAATACTGTGAGAGCAGTACAAAAATTTGATTACCCTAAATAAATTGGATTTTTAATCCTATCGATGCGGTAAAAATTTCAAAATACATATACACGCGCACACACACACATACACGCACACAAAATTCTTTTGAGGTAATTAATTTCAGATTTCGGGTTTTTTGAAAAATGTTTGCTAAACGCAAAATAGCATACGTCGTTAATTTTGTAAAATACTATAACTATGTAACATACAAAAATGTGATACAGGCAGCAAAGTAGATAAATAACCTAAACCGCGCCATAAATGTTTAGTACATACTAACAAAAATTTCTTTACCTACTGTTCGTTTAGAGATAAAATTCATAGAAGACATCGTTTACCAACTAATAACGTATGCGGTAATATTGTTGTGCGACTTTGTGTTGGATCGAACGTAGGAGACTTTTTTTATTGAGAGCTTATTATTCAAAGAAAACAAAAAAAAAACAAAAACAAAATAAAGTAAATATGTATTAACAATCGAAAGAAAAAATAAGTAAATTAGAAAATCTCCTTAAAACATACTACAGATATTCTGAGCTGCAGACTACTGGAGCAAAGTATTTACATTTCACAACAGAAAATAAAGAATAATACATATTTAATCGATATTTAATGCCGTAGATAAAATGAATAACAATGAAATTATTGAGCATATTCAGAATGTTAAATAATATCCAATATTTAAGGATTTGTGAAAATAAATGGAAAAAGCTGTAATATAAGAACTATAAGCATCATGTTGTAAATGACGTCATTTTAATATTATCTATCGCCCACACAGAAATATTGAGCATTTCTATTTATTAAAAAAAAAGAAAGTTCAATTGAGCCAGGATCATTAATCTTCAATAATAATATCATTTATTGAATATATAGACGTTTAGCTCCTTCAATGACCGTGTAGAATTATGCACCGAAAAAGTCTTATATCGATATATTATTTTGTAGTTTTGTGTAGGATTACTTTATTTAACCTCAGAATTTTCAAATAATCATGTCCTCTGTTTAGTAAGTGATTTGAATCTTTTCTCTTTTTGTTTTTCTCAACTCCGAATCCAAGAGCACTGAAAAATGATCCCAAAAAAAAAAAAATTAAGAAAAATTTTAAAAAGAATATGAAAAAATTCCAAACAATTTTAAAGAATTCCAATATTAATATCCTCCATTTTATGTATGACGAGTCAGATTAAATGACATTCTTGGGATGGCTTAAAATTTGTCTAAAAATGGCCTAACATTTTATACCTATTATTATTTTTTAAATTATGCATTTAATGGCATAAGTAAAAAATTCAAACAGATAACAAATAACTGTGCTCACCGCTTTTGACCTGCAAAAGTTCATTCCTGAAACGATCGATGTATGAAATCCATAATACTGAAAACTGTACACCAAAAAAAAAAAATATATCATTTAAATATTTATAGCACAAGATGTTTCAGACAATGTTAATGAAATTTCAAATTATATCTTCTTGATTTTCTACAAATATAGGTCGATCGGTAAAATAAAATATTTAAAGTAAAATATTGCTGTATAATATTTTCAGACACCCTGTACCATATTTATATGTACCTACATACAAATTATTACATAAAATATTAGCAATTTAAATATGCAAAATATAATATATGGAAATATAATTCAAGCTTTTCAGAACACGAAAAATAAGGAAAATGGCACACGATTTTTCGTCTTACGATTTTTTTTTTTTAAATGATTAATTAGTATGATGTAAAACATGTATTTTAAATTACCTATTTATAATAATATTCGTAGAACTGATATTTAAGCTATAGGCAGTGGATACAATAACAACAATGTAGCCAACAACAAAATAAAATTGGGTATGAGCTTTCAGCGTCTATCTATTATATTATAATAATGTACATACAAAATGAACATTGAGCATTGTTTAGGGGGAAAGCTTTAAAAGTATTCTCATGATGGATTATTAAAACAATGTTGTTTTTTTTTTCGTATATATTGTGTGTTACAATATGTTAGAGGCACCTCTCTCTATATATATTTTTGAATAATGTACTTTTGTCGGCATTTGGCATCTTTGTGCCAGGCATATTCAAAAATATATTTCTATTATATACACAGTTAATTATGTATTATAGAAAAAATATGTATATTATATTATTATTTATATATTTATAATAAAATGTTTTGAAGATAAACTGTAAAACTCATTTTGTTAAATGATTTACAGACATGTAAATATGTATGGGTACTTACAACAGGTGTTTAATGGTAATTAAGGTAATAATGCTTTATTTTATCTTCTACCACAGCATATTCCATAACAACGTCATGATATTTGATTTTATTAAAAATATGATATTTACGTGGTTATTAATTTTAAATAATTAAAATTTAATCTATTTATAATTTATAGTCGATTCAGTCATGATAATATTTATTTCTTGCCTTCAGATCATTATATGAATTTTTGCTGTGTTATGTAACCTTAACACAAGTCATATCAAACCACGGACAATCATAAATTTTCGAATTTCTTTTCACTATAACGCTAAGAAACTATTAAGACTACGTTAGAATGATGAGATATCATTAAATATGTTCATTAATTTAATGCATCCATTGTTTAAATATTAATTTCATAATATAATAATAGCAATAATAATTTAAACTGTGGCAGCTATGTTTTTCTGTACCTGCCTTTTGTTTATATTATACCATTTGCCCCACACCAACATGTCCGACATTCAATTACAAACTGTTTCATTTTAAATATCAATAAATCATTTATTTCTCTATTATATCAACACCATAACCATTTTCTATACATATGTATTATTGTATTGTTATGGAGTTTTCAATTTTATGCGTTGACTTAGTTCAACATTCATCATTGACCACTCCTCCTCTTCTACTGTCTATATATCCTTATGTAAGCATATTATATTATGATATGTACTCAATGCCCCTAACCAACAATCATGTTTATTACCAATTTCTCCAATTTATATGCCCATTAAATGACAGCCGCATTGTCAAACTTGGAACATTACACTACCACAACTACACATAGTTATATAATATAATATACTCTACTCTATATGCGCGCCTATTTATATAATAATAATAATGAGATGGGTTGGATATGGGATATGGCTAGATGGGTCGACATTGAAAGTGCGATATGAAAAAGTGGAAAAAAAAATACTTTAAGTGGACATAATGTGATGCGAAAATCGTAAGAGCTGAACCAATATTATTGTTCAAAGATTTTCTTGTCCACAACCCCAATCACAGAACATTTATGAGACGAGAATCGAAGAATTGTGTTGCCTAAGCTTTGTTAATACTTTTGCAATATTTTCTTCTTTTTTTTATGCCGTCTTTAAAAGGTATTTATTTGCTAGAAATATGAAATGGACGGTTTTCTTATTTTATTATCATT
>JAABKK020000003.1:2208070-2231009 GCA_011634745.2 Catotricha subobsoleta
TTTTTCATTATCGAATTTGAAGATGAAAACTTCTATTTTAATTAATTCAGTAAATTAAGTGGAAAATATGTAATGCATCAGAGCATATTAAAGTTTTTTTTTTTGTTTTAAATTAGTTAGCAATCAGGTTTTCGAATAGAGTCCACAGTAAATATTGAGTGTATATTCTATAAATAAAATACCTACCCCACAAAATTAAATATAAAATTACATTTTGTTAAAGAAAAATTAATAAATATGTACTTGCTTACACTCAATACTAAATTAATATTAATAAAAAAAAATTCGAACAACTTAATTCTGATTAATTTTTATAAAAAAAACGTGTCTGCAATCTGCAAATTTCAATATCACTCTTTATACTTATAAACTGTTAGATTTAATATTTCTAATTATATTTTGTGTTCGTTTCATTTCTCTCAAAAGAAATAAAATCTATTTTATGTTTTAAATGTTTCATGTGAACGAATATCGGGTATCAGATTAATAATCCAAAAGCTTTAATACCAAATATAAAATAGAATGTATAAAACCATTAATTTAATATGTGAACTAATTTATGACTGTCATATCATTACAGATATGATTATAATAACATTTTTGAACGGAAAATTGTTTCAACGAAATCCAAACCAAAATAACATAAAATGGTTTTTCCTCAGCCTGTGAACATTTACTCCTATATAGATGATGGTTATTTGAAATTATTATTGTATTGTTGCCTGTTTTGGCATCACTATACCATGCGATCCATACAATTTCATATAAATGCCATATATGAAATCAAAATAAAATTGTATCTAAAATAGAAATAAAAAAAAAAAATTATACGTAAAAGTGATGTATAAATATGTCTATTATTGCGTTTTCGTTTATTATTATGTCTACTGAGAATTGAACACACCACACACATAACAATAAAAGGTGTGTGGGAGTGTATACAATTTTAGTATTATTATTTTTATTGTATTTTTTTTTTTTGTTTTAGCATGAAAGCATTATTTTTGTCGTCTAATCTTTACATCTATTTCACGAGTATAAGCAAGAATTATGGTAAATTACTTTTGATTAATTAATGGATATATGACAGGCCTATTATACTCAACTCAAATGAAATTAAAAGTTTTTTTTATTTATTTTTTTATTTTTCATCTTTTTAATTTTTGGTCGCAATTCCCAGAGAAAGTTTTAGACGTAAAGAGTCGTTTTTCATGTTTATATTGTGCAAACACATGCGAACTAATTATGTAATTTAAAGAGAAAAAATAAATTATTAGTAATTTGTGTACGAGTCAAGTCACACCGATGGTACATTTTTTCTTTGAATTTTTTTTTTTTTTTGTGAAAATAAAGTAAAAATAATAAATTATTAACCGCACTTTCAATCAACGATTTATTTTATAATATAATTGAATGGCATTAGCCATTATAAAAAAATAATAATAATAATGGAAACAAGACTCTATTTCCTTTGTAGACTCATTTTTTACTTTCTGGGAAATCGTTATTTGGTAGTCTTTCCTTCCTTCCCTAATAGACTCAATATTCTTATTAAACGATAGAAAAAATAAATATAATTCGAATTAAATTGGTTGAAAGATCAAAAGATTATAAATAAGGGTATCTCTTTCAGTATTTATTTTATACGTTCCATTTTTTTTTTTCTATTTTCTTTTTGTTCTTTATGTTGCATCGGTCACTTCGGCATAGATTATTCATTCTATTTAACATATTTAAATTAATTATTTTGGTTTTAGTTATTTAATATAGAAGCAATAAACACGCACGCAACAATCACAATGATTGAATAATTTAAAATATATTATTAAAAAAAAAAGAAACGATCAAAAATATTGTAATTTATGTGAAATTAATTCATAAAATTTTATAAAGGGCTTTGATACTCACAAGGACAAAAGGACATAAAAATTTATTTTCATGATATTATAAATTTTTACGCTAAATAATATTCAACGTAGGCACTGACATCATTGAATTGCAAAGACGTTCTGTTTTGTTTTTAACGTTTATTTTGGTTTTTTATTTTTAAATGATTAAAATGGGTTTTCTTTTCGATTCACCCAAAACAAATAAATAAAAATATCTTTCATTAATAAACTGAAGTATGAGAACTTTCATTACAAAATAATTGATTTTTTTTTTACAAAATGCAAAAATGTGTCGTTTTATTTCGGATTTCATACAAATATCAAAAACTGTCTCTTTGTTTATTATGAGAAAAGTATGATATTTTCTATTAAATGCAAAGGGAAACTTTATGGATAATTAGAAAAAATTAATAAAATTAAATACATAGAATTGTTTGTATTTACTACTAGAATATTTTGAATACAAAAAACGTGGGTGTTAGAAAAAGTAAAAGATACGTTTTAATACATAAAAATTATTAATGATTTAGATAGTAAGGAATTCATTATAAACTATTTTATGTCAATCAGTCAACTTTTATTTAATACAGAGCAAATCCTATTTTCTCATTTTATTTAACAAAAATAATTTCATTATATCACACATAGTTCAACCACCGTTAATATCCATATGAAGCAGAACTGATTACCATAACTTAACATCATTTCTATACAATTTTGACTATATCTTATAAAAATTTGATTCATACGCTTTCATTTCGTTTGTTAAATTATTACGTTAAAAATAGAGCATCAAAATACGCCCTAAAAATTACAATGAATTGAAAGCAAATCTTGAAAAATTAACTAATAACTATTCAGAAAAATATCTCCATTCATTATTTTTATATACTCGCCTATTTTCTATCAACACAAATTCAGTTATAGATATATGAATATTACAAATAATATAGTTTTAGATATTATATTATTATCCATTATCATCTTTCTACATGTCCAAAATTACATAAATATTACATAAATTACTAATGAAGACTAATGATATTGTCATATATTTTCATATAAGATAATATATAATAAATATTATGCATACTTACATTGAGCTAAGAGTGATATAATATGAAGATTAATAACCAGCACGCATAAATTTTGAAGTTCTCGAAATCTACATATATGTATTATAATTTAACATCATCATCATCATAAGCGACAAGCCATAAATGATAAAATATAGATGGCATATTTGTGCGTCCATTATTTATAAGTATATGTGTAGAATAAAAACTGGCAATATAGGCGGGTAACAGGACATAGAATTAATGATATGTGATTTTTGTTATCTTTGCCCATTTAGCGTTTATATATGTTTTAATTGAGAGCAATTCAAAAATATCCGTAATTTGTCCCTTTTGGTTTGTTTGACTATTTGCATATTATAGAGAATATGATAATATGTCCATTCCAACTATATAACCATTATAATTTTTGGCACAAACATCCAGTCGCTATTAGCGAACCTATAATTTATATTCCCACACCACAAATACATACAAATACAAACAGCATACATAAAAAAAAAAAAAAACATGAAAACTGGTGCCAATTCTTAAAATTCTACTGCAACTGCAATTTCGATCATAATTTTAAATAAATTATAGGTACTTAAATATATATATAAACTGGAATAATTTAGCAAACAATTTTACATTTAATAAAATTTTGTGAAATTTTTATTTCTTAATTGTTATTGCGATGGGTTATCATTTTAATTCGATTAAATGAACTTTATAAAATTTCACAAAAAATCTTGGCCATTGTTTTTTTTTTTTTTTGCTCTTCACATTTTCAAATAAAACTTGCAATTAAAAATAATTTTATGGCATAAAGACAATCTCATCTGAAGCAATTATTATTTTATTCTCAATAATAATTTTCTATAGAGAATTTCCAATTATTTTTCTGAATACCGATTTTCTTATTCTTTTCTTTATGAATAAACATATTTGAATACTTAATCATTTTGACTTGTATTGTTACGTGCATTTCAATATCTCAATTATTTGACATGTATTTGCAATTTCTTCGAAAAATATGAATTGTTGTATACAACATAAAAGAAATTCTATATTCATTCGTCTAAGACAATTAATGAAATATTTTGTTAATTATTTCTCCGCTATAATGTTTAGATGTCTTTTGTCATTATTGTCCTTTGACGAACAAAAACTTTTATTAAAAATTAATTGAACATTTTCTGTTTCACTCTATAAATTAAAGGAGCCTAAATTATTATTGAATTATGACAATTGCTTATTTGATTTACAACACATCAATTTTATAAGGATATCTACAGGATCCTAAGAATTTTTTTTTTACTTGTAAATGTTCATAAGTATTAGCAAGTATTAAAATCTTTTATTCTGTTAAAAAGTTTGCCTATATTATAAGAGAAAAAGAAAAAGAAAATACTTTATTCAATAACAATAGGGTCGTCTTATGATTTTTTTTTTAATATAATTTTTTAATAGAATAAATTAATTCATGCAAAATAAATTATATTTTATTAATAACATTTTTCGTTTGAAAATGCCTGGTTGTTAGAATTTCAATTTTAAAAACTATTGTGTGATACATTGTATCAGTAAACATTGCTAATTTTTATAAAAAAAAATTATAATAAAATCATAAGACGACCCTATTGGCCGATCTATTAAAGTTTCAAGATTATATTCATTTGGTAAGTACTGATTTAAAAAAAAAAAAGAAAAGAAGAAAATACATGAACAACTTAAAATTCCTAAAAACAGATTGCAAGCAAATTTTTGCAATGGAAGTTCAATAAAGATTATTTTTTTGACTTATTGAACATATTTCTTATTTAATTAATTTTTATGAAATGACAAACTTCGACCCATATTAAAATGCATTTCTATTTTAAATGTAAATTTTAAAAATTATAATCAATTAATAGAACACTTTATATAACTTGTGATTTTCTCATAAATAATTTTTTTTCATTTTATTATATATTTTCAGATTGGTCAGCAGTCAATGACCACGAACGAGTTCAGCGACAATTATCAGTTTCGTCAGATAGTAAATTACTAGATGATGATATTAGGGAAGAAACACGAGTTATTATGAGACCGAAAAAACCACCTAGACCTAAATCAGAAGTGTTCCTAAATAAACAAGACCTGCATCCCAGAAGAAAACGGTTTAGTGCTTTTGGGGTAAGTTAATTAACATATTTATAATTATGAAAAATGAACATAGAAAACCTTTTTCTGTTTGCTTATAAATTATTATAAGACGAAAATTTTAATAGAAATATATTTGCTCTTGTCAATTTATTTCAGAATGATTAATTAAAATTTATAGCAAGAGCAGCATTCTAATTATAAAATAAATTGTATATATTAAATTAAATGTAAATAAAACACTTACTCAATTCTTATAACACTTCTTAGCTCATCTAACTAAATTAAATAACTAACTAACTAGCTAACTATCAAGACCAACTTCTGTCATAGAATGAAATATTATGCCATATTTTGAATATAGGTTTATATGAACTGTTGAACAAATATATGTATTGTATGGGGTTTGCATTTTCACTCTAAAATGTTAAAGTCAAAAGTTTAAAGCTTAAAAGCAATGATGTTTTAGTTTATGTGATACAGAATACTTGTTTCAAACAAACTGATATTCAGAGATTATTACAATGATTTAAAAATAGATTAATTTAATATTCAAGGGCAAATAATTACAAAATTGAAATAGGTAACAGATTTGAAGTGAGTTTCAAGTATTTCATAGAAATAAATAGAATATTAATGAATTAACTTTTTAAAAATAATTTATCATACTTTTAAAAAGGGTTTTTTTTTTTAAAAAAATAGCCGAATGCTTGTGAGATCTTTTCTTATGTTTAATGTGGGTATTTGTTTAGTAACCTTCAAATATATTCTATATATTTTATTTAACCAGAAAAATATCTTCAAGGCTAATGTAAAACCTATTTAAACTTTTTTTCACCCGCCATTATCTATAAAAAAAATGTTACCTAATAAAAGGTTTCTTATATTCTAGTCCAGAATCAGAACAATGCTTATCATTTAAATGTTAAATGAAAATATTTTCACAATTTCAAATATTCCATTTTGAATTGTTTATGTTCAAATAATTTTTACAGAACCAACAAATTACTAAGATATTTTTAAAAAGCAATTTCTTCAATAATGCTAGATGTAGGCATTACTAAATTGTGTCGTTACGTGCTACTTTTAAAAATGATACGTACGGAAAAATATGGTTTTACTTTAATAGCTTACTTATATACCTATTATATAAACAAATGGCATAAAATAACTCTATTAGTATTACTTACATTACATGACATCATTTTCATTTTTTTTTTTTCTTATATTTATATTTATATATATATATATATTTTATTTTATTTTTGTTACCCTCCTAATAATAATATATGAAGTAGTAGCAATAGGTATAATAAAAACTCTGATATCATAAATTTTATTTTTTCTCTTCTTTGCACGAATCTTATACGTTACATACGTACGAATAAGTAAAATTAATATATTGTTGATTTTTTTTTTCATTTTTTTTTACACACTTTACTGCACATACATTTTTTTTCTTCTTTTCTTTTTGTTTTGTTTTTTTTTTTTTTTTTTTGTAGACTATTGGTAAACAATAATGTGATTATCACCAATTGACTAGCATGTTAAGAGATAATCTTTTTTATATCATTATGAATTAATCAAGTTTTTATTTACAATTAAATTTGATGAATATTTTTGCTAAATAATAATAGTGTAGCGAATATTGTAATAAATAAATGTACAAGCGTGAATGATAAAAACAAATAAAACGAATAATAATGCGAAGGTAGATAAAAATCAGACAGACTACGTGAAAGAAATTTTATGTTTTGGAATTTCCATATTAAGAGCTTTTATTGCTTGTTTAAATATGATTTTATTATTATAAAAAGAAGTTATTCCTGTATTCAATGTAGAAATTATACGATATCAAGCATGACAATGTTGTGCTTTTTTCTTTTTTTTTTATTTTTGTAAATATGAAGAGGGATTGACGAAAGTATAATATATAAAATGATAAAAGGAATTCCCTTTATTATTATTTTTTAAGTAAAAGTTTTGGGTAGGTCAAATTGATAAATACAAAACAATTTACATTAAGTAATTAGAAAAACAGTCGAGTAACCAAACCCATCATAGGCAATAAACAACAGCAATAATGAAAACGTGAAATTACCTAAATCGGTTTAATTTGTATTTTTTTTTAAAAAAAATAGAAATATTATTTATTATAATAATCGTACTACATAATAGTAATACTGGCATTGGCATATTTTTATAATTCAGAACAACGCATTTTCCGAAACATTTTATTACATTTTCCGGTATAATGTTCAAGTTTAATTTTTATTTTCAACCAAACATAAGTAACACTATATGGAAATGTAGATATACTTTAATTGTCACAAAATCAATAAAAGGCTCTGTATATCCATCCACCTCTTTGCTAATCCTCATATTTTATAGGGATGATAGCGCTGTATGAGTGGCAAGCGGCGACAAATAGCCGAGACCCATTTAGAATTTTTTTTTGTCCATGTTTTTTTCTTTTTCATTTTAGCAAAATAGCAATTCATTTTTTATTTTCATATTATCTTGTTTACTTTTTTCTTTTTTTTTTAATTTATTTTAATTGAAGTAAATTAATTTACATACCATCAACAGCAGCAAATATATTTTAACCTTAAAATGTCAAGACCATCATTTTTATAAATTTTTTTAGTATTTGCTCATTATTACTAGCATAAAAATATGAAAACCAAAACAATACGCAAGTAAAATAATTGCAGTCATCAAAAATAATCATTTATTTTTCGTATTTAAAAAAAAAAAAAAAAAGATAATAATAAAAGGCGAAATTAATTAAAACAATAATTAATCTTCTCTAAAGAAAATGAAAACCTCACAAACTATAACAATCACATTAGAATAATGAAGACATATTTGAATATTTAGAAAAATAATGTTTTAAAATGTTTGTGGTTTTGGTTTCACTCTTCTGTTAAAATTTCATTTAACCCTTTTGTCTATAAAACTGACAATGCCACGGGTACTGCCTATATATGCTGCTGTTGCCACCATCAGCCATTATTTAGCCAAACAAGCAAAAACCAAAGTATAAGAAAAGACATGAAAATTTTCCAATTAAAATACTCACCCTAATCGCGTGAACTGTGATTTATTTTACAAGAATTAAGGTCACGTTTAATACTCGTTTATTTACAATCTAATGGGTCGTTTTCGTTTTTTGCTATTTCGTTTTTCTGTATGAATGTCCGTTCTGTCTTTTGCATTATACAAAAATCTTACACCATTATTTCTATAAATATATTCAATTTTATTGTTGTAGATATATGTTGTTGTTATTCGTGTAATAAAGAAGAATGTTTCCAATACCTAACTAATTCCACCTCTACCTTAATGATATATAGTTTAGTTAAGATATTCTATATGAATCCTCTCCTATCAAATAGAAATTTCTTAACGTATCTTATATTAGCAACTAGGTAGATAACTACGAAAGGTAGGCACGTTGTTACGATTAGATTATTGTAATTTGTATGCTTTAATAGTGAGTATCATTTCGACTGTGTAGTCAACGAACATTTTTATATATCTCCTAAATTTAATTGAAATTGTTTAATATCTCTTACCTACTTGAAAGCAAAGTGTCGTAACTGAAGATAAATGTTACTTTATTTTTCGTATACAAATCATACTAAATAAGCATTTAAATTTAGGGTTACTTCAATTTAATGATTAACGAGAATTTATTTAAATTAAAATCCGGTTGACAGATCAGACAAGATGGAGGTGAAAATTTTGATTTTAATGTCACATAAATCTTATAACTACAAGATAAAATTATTTTATCATGATTTTAAATTGTTTGCAGAATAAATATTAGCGATCTACTTTTCTAAATTCTTAATAAATCACATTATTGAAACGTTTCTATATTGAACATAGCGATCATTTCGCATTACAAAGACAATTTATTTAAACAGAAGTAAATCATGAATATTTAAAAATGTTTATTTAGATCAATTCCAGCCGTTTATTAATCATTTTAGATGTACTTTGTTCGTATACCAAAATTATATTCAATTGTAATTTTTTATTTCAATCATAAATTTAGATTTAGGTCAAATCGTTATTGTTGATATTATTTTACGCACATACACAAACATCAAACCAAATTTAATTCAATTTTTTATTACGTTGTATCATTCACAGTTATCATAATACTGTATATGACATAGTTTATTGTGCTAAACATCATCACACCCCATCAATTTATAAGTAACAGACATTCCATTTAATAATAAAAGAATAATTTCTATGAATACATTTATCTTAAATAACAGAAATTTGCATGGACGATTTCATGAAAATAATTATTCGTGGGCCTCCGTACTCCACAATAAATCTAAAGAACTTGAATTACACAAAAAATTAGATTACAATGAGTATAAATGCCTTAATACTAATGGTACAAATCTATAGTAGTTATAACCACAAAATCATTCATTCATTCTTCTTTATCTTTTGTCTAATTGTTAATTACAATTCCGCAATATATGTAACGATATAAAACACTCACACTATGCATAATAATATAAACCAATATAAAAGCCTATAATTATGCGGAGAAGAAAGTAAAATGACAAAACCCAAGCTAATATGAATATATATAATATATATACCGAATGGTGTATCTACCACGTACAATAAATATATGATTGTGTAGGTATAGAAGTTTTTGCAGAATCTGTTAGTTATATAAATGAAATACCAAAACTAAAGCCTTAAACTCTTATCGTATACCGAAATTATATTATTGTTTTGATGTTCTGTTAGATATACGTTAAAAACGTTTTGTTTTCTGGTACCCATTCTTAAAGCTAAAGTTCTTGTAACTTTTACCATATACAACCAATATATACCCAACAATCTACATACACACAAGATTCAATTCATAGAAAATAGTCTTCTTATAGGTGTATCCGTGTATATATAATTATATATATATATATATCAATCTACCTTTTACTAAATCCCCGACAATATGAATTCTGGTTCTATTATTTATATTTGTTAGAAATCTCTCTTTCTATTTAAAACATTTTATACATATTAGTTAAGTACAAAACAAAATGTGATTCGTATTCACCATAACCGCATATAACTGAAGTTGACATAGCAATTGAGTTATGTAAGATTTTCGGAAGTAGATAAGTCGTATAGAATTAGCAAATAGTTCCTTATTATTTTTATTTCTTTTATTTTTCCTTTTTCGTTTATTTAATTTTTTTTTTTTTTCGTATAGCCGTCAGTAATAACAAATAACTTTTTTCTCTTTGTTCTTTCAAGAATGTCTATACTCGTTAATACTTATCTTATATACTTAAATTACAAAAAAACAAAAAAAAAAGTATTTAAGTTGTTTATATATTATGAGTTTGCGTGCAAGGATATTTTCACTTTTATCATTTATAGTTGGTATAGTAAATATTGTATACCAAACTGATTTTAACGGGTAATACTTGAGTTTACTTATTATCTCAACAGTTTGAAGTGGTTCATATATTAGTACACAATCGTGTGTAAAACCACAAACCCCTTAATTTTCCGTAATTTGTAAGCAAAATTGTAAATTATTAAACTATTTTACAAACCGTTTTCATGTCTTATGATAAATTTCTGAAAATTTTCTGAAGATTAAACATAATAAAAAAAAGTTTTTATTTCGAAGCGATACTGTGTATGTTTGAGTTAATAACAAAACTGTAATTCAATTTTCTGTTGTTTTGTTTCATTTATTTGTCTTATTTTTCTTTTCTTTTTTTCCAATAAGTAGCTGGAATATAGAAAAGGATTTTTCATTTGATTAGAAAATATTTATAAATAAAAAGATGAATAAATCAAAAACCTATTGCTTCATTTTTGAAAAAAAATAAAAGCTTTGGAATCGTTATTATTTTTTCTTTTTTTTTTTTATGAATATCTCGAAAACCGTTCCGACGATTTTCTTGAAATTTTAGTATGTTGTAGAGTTCGGCGTGAAACGCAAGTTTCCAATTTGCCGCAGCGGAAAAAAACGCATGGTGATGAGTTATCATGCATCAAAAAAAATTATGCTTTCAATCGACGTAACTTTTTGAGAAACAAATTTATTTGCTAAAATAATAGATTTTGAAAAATAATACTAATATGTAATAACAATTTAAAAATAAAATCACGATTCTTTAACATTTCTAACCATCACTACAAAAATGAAGCCCTGTAACAATTTATTGGCAGCTTGTTTTTTTATTTCTTTTTTTTTTTTTTTTTGATAATAATGAAGTTTTGTTTTGTTTCAGGGAGACTCGCCATTTGGGAAAACAGAAGCCTACATTAAATTAGAGCAGCTTGGTGAAGGTTCTTATGCCACAGTTTACAAAGGATATAGCAAGTAAGTTTTCTATTCATCAAATATTAAATTTTTATTTCAAAACATTTCGGTTGGTTTGAGATAAAATTAAATCTGGAATAATGGATATAATGTGATTTCATATTTCATTACTTTATCGAATAAATTATTATTATACTTATTGTTATTTCTGTTAATATGTATTGTATATATTTAATTTAATGCGAGCGTGTGTTGTATTGAATTGATTTAATTTACCATTGAAATTTTAATTTTATCAACATTCAATTTTAATATTCTTAATCAAAACCATGTTAAAATTTAAAGATATTTTGAATATTGAAACTACTTACATACTCGTAAATTTATATGTCCAAAAAATAATTGTAAACTGTATTCCAACAAAAAAAAAATTATAATAAGTTAATTATTCTAAAATTTCCATGGTAATTAAATCCAAGCTATATACAAATACATTATACAATGTCTCAGTCGTATTTATTATTTTATTTAATTATCCTTTTGATATATTTAAAAAAGTTTATAACAATTATTAATTGATACTTATACAACAATATGGTATAATTTAATTTAATTAATATACACCAATAATATTTTGGTTATTATAATATACTAAATGTATTTAAAAATTAATTTTTTGGACAATTAGAGAATAATCTTTAATGAAATTGAATGTTGATAAAATAATGCTCGTATATGCATCATTAATTCGATAATTGAAATATCATGATTTGATCGTATAATAAATCATTGTTTTAAATGCAATAGGATGTATATAAAGATGAATTTTCTTTTGTCGATTTTCCAACATAAAGACATTGTGAGGTTTTTTTTTGTGTGTGTGAACCTATATTACCGAAATGGTTGCTTTACTATGGCAATGTATAGATAGGCGAAAGAAGAATGAAGCACTATTTCGCAAACCAAAAAATATTTCAATTTCTTTATCTTTCAGTTCATACTCTGTATGGCTTCTCCACAGCATAACTAACCACCTTCAACTTCATGAAACATAATATGAATTATAATATTGAAAATGATTCTCGACATTTCAGATAAAGTTTATCATATAAAATTTTTCTTTTTTGGCTGTTAGAAAGTAGGGCACGTCCAATATAAAAGTTTTATTTTCTAGCAATCAATAAAAAATCTACATAATGGCTGCCATTTTCAGAAATTGTCTCCATTTTGAGTATGAACCAGACAAATAATATAAATAAATATATTTAAAATAAACTTTGAACACAATAGCACCAATTCTTATATTTTATGTGTTGTGTTTTTTTTTTTGTTTTCTTCTTCTTTTTTTTGTGTCGTCTTGTATAGAAATTGGGTTGTCAACTTGCATGAAAGCTATTACAAAATTAAAATAAAATAAATTCAAAATTTATATTTTATTGTGCCATTTGCACAAAACTAGGTTATTGACGGGAATTGAAACAGAAGGAAACAATTCCCATAAAAACAATTTGAACATCAATGTCAAGATAACATTCGGATCGTATAATTTTCTTTAAGCATCGCAAATAGAAAGTTTTATGGTGCTTGCCACATGCCACTTACCTGCTACCAAACAAAATACTTAAATGAAATTTTGTAGAAAAAAAAATGTCTCTTTTTCCATTAAATTGCGACAAATGAGCCAAATACATTTATTTTCATCTTTAGAATATTTCCTGGTTTTTGTAACCGCAGATTTTTCTCGTATTCGTTTTTGTGTGATGCTTGCGGAGGGTTGAGTTCTTGAAAAAAAGAATATAACAAAATTTATTGCATTTATTTTGTACCATTTTTAAGTTATTCATTTTATATTGCTTCATCATATTGAAATTATTATGTGCCGCAGGATGAAATTAACATATTTATTTCGTTTCTGTTTTTTTTTCTTCTTACTTTAATGTTTTCACGAATTTAATTAAAAATAAAATCAAAAATTCTTTTCCGGAATGAAGAACATTTTTTCTCCATTGAAAGTTTAAGTTAATGTTTTCATAGTCTATTTGAAAATTACCATAACTTGATAAAAAGCAAACAATATTTTTTTATTTAATTTTTTTTTTTGAAAATTTATTAATGCTGTGATAGATTTTAATTATAACAACTCAAAAACATTGCTATTAGTAAATTCGTTGTGGTGACGATAATACATACATACTTTATTGAACAATTTGAATTGATTTATTTCGAGAATTTGAGAGTTTTATAGCAATTAAAAACAACAACAGAAATTGTTTGAATGTTTATCCTCACGGCACCATCAAATTCTATATTTCTGGTAAATTCAATTGTCCGCCGCCCTCAACATCATATACCGTTGCAATGTCCACGTAATCCGCATCATTAACCTTCTTTTTTTTCTTTCTTTTTTTTATAGCCCATGTAATTACGATTATTTTCTTTACTTTTTGTAATTTTTTTTCTTTTTCATTTTTCGGTTGGTAGGTTAAGTTTATAAATAATATTTTGTTGTGCCGAAAATAACGAGCACAAAAACACACAAAAAGAAAATAAGCTTAGCATCACCATCAGTATTAAACAATTTATCAATATGATATATGAGGGGGACTTCTTTCTTCTTTGCTACTTACTGTTCAAGTCTTTAGTACAGTTTGTATAGTTCAGTTATTTTATAATGTTCAGATCAGATCTTCACTGTCGGTGATAAATAGCGTATCGTAATGGCGCCATTAAACTTTTTACTGTCTTTTATTTAAATGGTAAATGGTATCAAATTTAAAATAGAAACAATAAAATGTTTGTTTTGAATCATATAATAATCAAATTTTGGTGGCTAAGTATTTGCTTTTTTTTTTTCAATATTTTAAAGTATACATTGTTGAATTTTTTACTCAAACATCAATATTCAACGCTTGAACTTGTTTCCAATAATGCCCATCATAGAATTGTTTTCGAAATGACAATGCATTTTATTATAAGTTTGTAAATATCGCTGGTTATTCATTTGTTTCAACACATATTTCTTTTTTCTAGTTTAACAAATCAAGTTGTTGCACTTAAAGAGATTAGACTGCAAGAAGAAGAAGGAGCCCCATTTACAGCTATTCGTGAAGCCTCGCTATTAAAAGAACTGAAACACTCGAATATTGTGACACTTCATGATATTGTACATACCCGTGAAACATTAACATTTGTTTTCGAATATGTTGTAAGTAGAATTGCATTATTAACTGGATAAAATATTTTAGCAATCATAAACTAATTTTTTTTTTCTTTATCAGAATACAGATTTATCACAATATATGGAAAGGCATGCAGGTGGTCTAGAACATCGAAACGTTCGTTTATTTTTATTTCAACTTCTTCGTGGTTTATCATATTGTCATAAAAGGCGAGTGCTTCATAGGGACGTTAAGCCCCAAAACTTACTTATAAGTGAAATAGGTGAATTAAAACTTGCTGATTTTGGTTTGGCAAGAGCCAAAAGTGTTCCCAGTCACACGTATTCACATGAAGTTGTGACATTGTGGTATAGACCACCTGGTATGCATGTTAAATAAAATATTTTATAATTACCATTAGTATAAAATAATTTAACAAACCTAATAATTAAATTATAAAATTACAATATTTTTTTTATAGATGTACTCCTGGGAAGCACCGATTATTCAACGTCTCTTGATATGTGGGGCGTTGGTTGTATATTTGTCGAAATGATTACAGGAATGCCAACTTTTCCCGGTATACGGGATACATATGACCAACTAGATAAAATATTCAAGTTACTAGGTACACCAACTGAAGATACATGGCGCGGTGTTACACATTTACCAGGATATAAACCACATAAATTAGGTATTTTTTTTCTCATTCTTTTTGCACACAATTTTTATTTTCCATCTTTTGAATAATTACACGCGGTAAAATTGAAAATCGTTTTTATGTTATTTTGATTATTCTTTCAGGTTTTTATCGTCCTCGAAAATTAGGTCATAGTTTTCCACGGCTGTATGATATTGTTGAAGGAGAAGCAATCGCTAGCTTATTCTTGCAACTAAATTCAGACGATAGAATTGGTGCTGAAAAAGCATTAAATCATCCATACTTTGCTCCATTGCCAAGAAAATTATATGAATTACCAGATGGTAAAAATTATATTGATTTCAAATAAATTGAGTTTGCACAAAATGTTAATTAAAAATTTCTTATTTTCATCCATGTGCAGAGACATCAATATTTACTGTTGAAGGTGTCTATGTATATCCGGAACCAAATCGCCAGAACAAATGAAAATTAATGCAAGGTTTGTCATTGGATGGAGTTCGTTATTACTGTTAAAAACAACAACTACGACACATAAATACTAAAAAAAATAAAAAAAATAATACAAAACAAAACAAAACAATGAAAAAAGATTTAAATGCCAATTGACAAGCATCGCCATCAACCAACTAGTTCATAATTCATAAACTAAATAATTAACTAATTAAAACTAAAAAAGAAAATAATAATAATAAAATTAATTATTGTTATTTCCATTAATAGAAATTGAAAATTTTAATTTTAAAAAATAAATAAAAAAATTATTTCATCAATTAAAAAAAAAAATCCGCAGAGATAAAGTGAATGAGCATTTAAAAATGCCCATAAGTAGTTATGAATTTAATCAAAAGAAGAAAACAAAAAAAATGTGTGATTTTGCGACGAAACTATTTTCTTTTGGAATACAGTATAACTGAGAATTATAGTGTAACGTTAGTTTTCAATATAATTATTATCGAAATTCTCGTTTATAAATAATGTAATTATAACAAAATAATATAAAGCATCTACAATTGCAAAAGTAATTATTTAAATAGTAGAGGAGGAAGAAAAAAAAACTAAGAAAGTGCCATGAAATTTAGGGGTTTTTTTCTTTTACGTTACTAAGAAATTGTTTACACTCGTTTCTACTTTCTTTTGTTTTTTTGAATTACTATTTTTTTCTTATTTTTTTTTTTGTTTCTCTCTTTTCTTAATTATTTAAACAAATTCTAATATTAAATTGGTAACTGAGAAAGAAATTGAGTTATCGGATTATTTTGTGCGGTTTTTGTGATTTTTTTTTCAATATGCCTTCCTGTATTTTTTAAACTTCTATCAGTTTTTAAAATGAGAAATATCGGTATTTTGTTACAATAAGAATTTCAACATAAAGCAATATATTTTTTTTTTAAATTTTATTTTGAACTATGCTTATTTTTTACAAAAAAAAAATGTATTTTAACTTTTCAGAAGTTCATTCATATCTAGTTTTAAGCTTTTTGTAACTAATTTCCCTTACCGAAGTTGAAACCTTTAATTATTTATACTTTTCAATTTGTTTCTATAAATTCTATTCATCGAAAATATTTCATAATATCTTAAACAAACAAACACACACATTTGTTTCTAAAGCGGTTTTTAACATTAAATAAATAACTGTATTTAATGTCTTTTTATTTGAATAATTTATAATAAGTTTCATTTTAAAAGAATAAAAAATACGAAAGCCATCTCATAAATTAATTAGAAAATTTAAATCGTTTCCTCAGGGACCATTGATTTCATTTATTATTATTATTATTATATTGATTTAATTTTATTTTTTCATTTTTTTTTTCTTTTCTATTTGTAGAAAAATTTATCTTACGAAACGAATCAAAATTAAAAGAAATTTGTTTATATTATTGTATTTAATTAAATATTTTTTTTTTTTTTTAATTATTATTTTTATTATTATTCTTTAAATTGTAGTTAATTTGTATTTGTTTTCTTTTTCTTTGTTTAATTTTTAATTCAACTGTTTTTAGTATACACAGACAATGAATAAATTTTTTTTTTTTTATATTTTGAAGAAATGGCTGCATTTGTTTAGAGGATGGTGTTGTATATTTATTTTATTTGAAAAATTTACTACCGTTTTACCAGATGATAAAGGCTTATCATTTTATTAATTTTCATTTGAATCAATTTCTAAAGTTAGAAAAATTTAAAAATTGTTGGCAATCAAAAATAACAAAATAAAACCAAAGCCTTATCTAGTGGCTATTTTTAACGAATTATTAAATATTGATATAAGTATTCATTATTATCGGTCAGCAAATGTTTAATAATGTTTTTTTTTTTATGAATTCAAATAAATCAATTGATTGAATCCGATTATTTTATTGATTATTTATATTGATAAAATAATCTTTCAATTATGATTAATTTTACTTAATACAGTTTTTCTTTAAATAGATCGACCAACAATCTGTTAAATTAACTTCAATATTAAATAAATTTACAACACCAAAATCACAACATTTACAAATTATATATTTTATTTTAATTTTGTTTTGTTTTAAGAGAAAATTTATTTTGCACTTTAAAAAATTTATAAAATGTGATATTTAAGGAAAAAAAGAATTAAGAAAGAAAATAAATTTCGAATTATATTATAAAAAAAAAAAAAAATAATAATAAACTATAATTATGTAATTAAATTGACATCCTATTATACTTATTCTAATTCTGCACAAAAAAAAAAATGTGAATTTAAAGTAAAAACAAATTTGAATAAATGTGGAAATCTATTTTTTAAATAATGAGCAATGAAAGAAAAAAAAAACAATTTACAATACCGAGTTAATCTTGTGTGCAAGCAATTTTATTGAAAAATATGTTTTTTTTTTAAATTTTTATTTAAATTAATTAAATAAAGAAAATACCAATATTTAAATGTAAGAAAAGAAAAATTAAAATATTTCAAAAATAAAATGTATTAAAAATTAAAAAAAAAATAAATAAAAAAATAAAAAAATATATAATTGTAGAAAAGCCTAAATAGAGGAAATTATGTAAAATTTAAAAATCGTTTTTTTTTTTAATAACTATACCTAATATTTTAAATTTGTTGATATTTGATTTTGTTAAGAATTTATTTCGATTAAGATCACATTAAAGAAAGTCGTTGAAAAATTATGAAAATTAAATTTGTAATACCTGGATAAAATTAAAATGTAAAAAATTTATTTTAAACAATATATTATTTAAAACAAGAAAATGAAAAAGATTAAATAAAATATTGTATCAAAAGTTAAAAAAAAATATAATAATAATATTTTAGTAATAATTAGTGAAAATTTTTCATTTAAAGTAAAGCATATTTTTCAAATATTAAACATAAATTCACGAAACAGATCACAATTAATCACTTCTATGTTGCGACTTGAAAATTCTTTAAAAAGCAATGAATATGAAAAATACTTTCTATGCAAATATTGAATAAAAAATTCTCACGTGCATCTAAATTCAAAATTAATTTTTGTCTCAGCACGTGATAGGACAGTAATTAAATGCAATGCAATCGTCAATATTACCTGATAAAAGTCGTGTTCCGTCTAAATATTAAGAAATAATAAATAATTTACATTTCATTTAATAATAACTCCATTTTTTCTTTCTTCTTTTTCATTTGTAAAAAAAATCTAGTCTGTTCACATAGCACTTTACTGTTAAATAACATTGCAGATGTCCATATGACATTTAGTTTATATTTTGTTTCTCTTTCAGGTATTCGAAGCTATCTAAGTGAGGCAATAATATTATGAAAAATGTCATATGGAGAAAAGCTAAATTATTTAACTTGTAATATAATTAAATAAAATTCTAAACATGCTTATAAAACAGAATATTTAAGAGTTTTTGTTCAAAATACCAATATCTTCCCGAAACGTAAACCACTTTGGACAAAATTTAACATGACTTAAAAATAAACATCTTTAATCATAAATAAAAATTTATGAATTTAAAAAAATCCAAATAAAACATAAAAATTAAGAATTATTAACAAAAAAGAAAAAAAAAACATTAAACAAAAGAAAATACATAAAGATCTTAATGATTAATAAAAGAATTTTTTCTTATTAGTGGCAAAATAGAGTAAAAAATAGAATATAAATAAACAAAAACAAAAAATACAAAAAAAAAAAAAATATATAAAGAAAAATAAATTTTAAAATAAATTATAACAAAAAGAACATTTAGAAATCTAGAGAAATTTATTTAATACGATTTTGATAGTGAAATTTTAACTAAAAAATAATAATAAATAAAAATATCCGCTTTGATTTTTCTGCAGCGACAATTCTTTTATTCTTAACATTTCAAATTAGTCAAAAATTTGCCAATAGAAAGTTAGTAGATAAATAAATAATTAATTAATTAAATAAAGAAATAAAGAAATAAAGAAATAAATAAATAAAATAAAATTGAAATATTATCGAATTTTGAATTATTATCAAAACGTGATAAAAAAACATTTATTATTTTTCAATGAATAATTCACAATTCAAATCTCTGCTTCTTTTATTAATTTTTGTCTTCTATTCAATGTCTATTTCAAGTTTACGATAACGCATTCTTACTTTTTTTTTGTCTTGTCTTGTTTTCGAGAAGCAAACGGAAAATGGCGAGCTAAATCCAATATTCTTATTGCTCATTAAATGTCATTAAAAAAAAAAAAAATTGATACACAAATCATTGCACATGATGTAGGCGAGGAATTAAAACTATAAAATATTCCTCATATTTACAAATATGCAAATATTGTCTCAATAATTTAGTCTAATATTTTTAAATGAGAGTCATGAGTATTTATTTTTTCAATTTGCCATAATTTATTCGTCCTTGAAATCAATCTCCTTCTTACAATTAAAGAAATAATTACGAAATTAGAAAGAAAATTATAGAAATAATTTACAAATATACAATACTTGAATAAAATTATTAAAAAATAGCAATTTTATAAATTCAAATATTTTTTTTCAACTATATTTATCTACTGAACACTATTTGCTCGGCTAATTCCTGTGAGCTATCGTTCCTTAACATTTTGAATAAAATTCTTTTTCAAATTTATACAAATGATATTTTTTTTTTGGACTCTAACAAAGCAACATTTCCAATAACATGATTACGAAACCATTGAAAGTTAATAGATAATTTTCTTAAATTACAACGCTTTAAGCTTAATTTAAAAAACTATTTTTTCTAAAAAAAAAATTAAATAAAAGCTGAGTAATGAAAATGAAAGCAAACAAAAAAAAATAAAATATTAAAAAATAAATAAATATTTATGCCAATCGCACGCAAGAACAATAAACTAACGACAATTTAATTAAGTTTAAAAGAGAATAAAATATCAGAATGGATGAACCGAACTGTACGGTCTATAAAAATAAAAATAAATGAACCATCCTGAAGTCCTAAATAGAATATGTAAAGAACTCTTTTAAACTGTTAATTGTTTGAAAAAGTGAAAATATATTTTTATTTCTTTTTTAATAATTAGAAAAATGTCAACAAATGCACGTCCCATCCCAAAGATTTCGTCCATAGTTTTTAAGAAAAACTTATTAACAAAAACAGCAATCATGAAGAAATTGTACTAAATTTTCTATGTTTTTATTTCGTTCAATTATAATAAACAATTAGCGAAAAACTACAAAAAACTTTTTAAAAAAAAAAAATTAAAAAAAAAAGATTTATAATTTCGCCATGCCATTTTTATAATAAAAAAAAGTCAACATTTTTTTTAACGCAAGTCTCTTAATTATTAGCTAATTCTCTTTTTTTCATTTGTTATTTTGAGGATTTAAATTTGAAATTATAAATTTTTTAATAATCAAAGCTAAAATTATTTAACTTCAAATATTTCTTCTTTTTTTTTATATAGCAAAAAAATAATTAAAAAAAATATATATATATATTACAAATAACAAGAAAAACGATTTTTATTAAACTTTAAATTAGTCTAAAAGAGAGAAAAAAAAAAAAAAATTAAATTCAAGATAAATGAGAAAAAAAAGAAGAATAAAAATGTGCTGATTTTGGTACTCTTTACGGACAGCACTTGGACATTTTATTACTTTTTATTATTATTGTACATAATTTCAAATATATATTTAAAATATATATAAATTATAAAAATATAAAAACAAAAATTAAAAATGAAAGATATTATTAAGGAAATTGATTTATCTATGATAAAAATTGCAAATTACAAAAAAATAAATAAATAAATAAATAAATAAATGTGTCTTTGTACTACATACAAACAAACAAATACGTAACTTTTTTATTCCATATTCGTTCTACTATTTTTAAAATGTCTTCATTAACATCTACTATCTCTACCTCTAGTCAAAGATTTTAGTGAAACATACTCAATAAACCACGTCTGACACAGTGTATACCGAATGTTTACATATCTTTTACACGGCGCATTACATTAATATAACACTATGAATACATAATTAATGTATTTCATTATATTTAAGCTGCTCCTAGAGAAGTGCCAGGAGGCACAGAAAAGGTGTCCCGGCGAGAAAATTCCCACGGGATAAAGGTGAAGCAGGGATGGTTCAGATTGTGTAAATTAGATTTTAAAAAGATAGATCTAACTAGCTTGGTTTTTTCTGGATCCGAGAGCTTATCCGTTTCGAAGATATGAGCGTTTATATTTTTCCTTTGACAGCTATAGCGATTTTCAGGCTGACTGGATAATGTTTAGAACTGCTAATGTGGGCAAAGTTTTTCTTTTTTGATTCATCAACAGAAACCATACGTTTTCTCGATGTCCACGATTCATGTGAAGCAAAAAAAAGTTGAAAAAAAGAATTTAAATTCATGTGAAAAATTTCGGAGATTTTTTTTTAATGAAAATTTTGTAAGAGAAATTCTATTTCTGAAATAAAAAAAAGAAAACAATTGAGGGGGGCAGGGGAATGCTAAGTTCCTAAAAACTTATTAATGGAGGAAACACAAAAAAATGGGAATTTATATTTTTTCATCGATGATGGGTCGATGAGTCCAAAAATAGAACCTTTGGAGCCACAGTGGCAGGTCTAAATATTCTTCAATCAGTCGCAACATCTAGGTTTCTTTTAATGGCCTAAAAATCATGAAGGGCTTAAAAAATAAAGATGTGGCACAATAACTGTCACCCTAGTATACATACCATTGGTGTCTCAAAAGTGTTATGGTTAGATTTCGATAACTTGTATATCTATATATATTTGCTTTTGTTGAATATAAAGAACTATTTTAATTGTCATAAATAAGAGTAGTTTTGTTAGAATAAAATGTCTGCGCTATTATACTCACTAAACAGTTGGCGATAAAATGGTTATAGAGAAAATGGAAATTAAAACAATAAATTTTAATTACAGCGACCTAAGTAAGTTTTATAGATTATGAAATGAAGAATATTGTAAATTGAAGATAAAAAAAAAATTAAAATATTTATCCCAATGTGTAGAAATAATCAATCCCTTTACTCACCATACTAGCGCAACCAACATTAGGACTTCGTTTTATTAATGGCATAAAGATTTTATTCATTATTTTAATTTATTTATTATCGTTTTTCCAAGTGTACATTTGATTTCAAAATTAGAATTAAGAAACAACAAACAATAATTTACCTCTCTTTGTGTATGTAAAAAGATTTTCTAGACTTCAATTGT
>JAABKK020000003.1:2231109-2269857 GCA_011634745.2 Catotricha subobsoleta
ACATAAGTTCAGCGCATGGCTAAGCACCATGTCTGTCACTTGAATAAAGTGGGCCCGCTTGCTTATGAGAGCATGTTCACGTGCAAGCCAAAACCTGCATAGGGTTGTAGAGCTAGAAGAAGAAGAAGAAGAAGATGCTGCGATATTTATCTTTTTTCTGTATTTTATCTGGACGGCGATTCTTGAATTTCGTTCTACATTTTGACGTACTTATGCAGTACAAAAAATATAGGCTTTCAATAATAATTATGTATTAAACGAATTCAAGAATGGTGACCCTGCAACATTTTCATAGATTAAATACTAATTTTAATAAAAATTTTAGTCACTTACTATGAATACTTTTCATTTTCATATATTTAATTATAAATTTTAACAAATTGAAAAACCTCTATTTTATTTTATTTGATTTAAATTTTATCCATTTTATTATTTTACTATTTTATCAGTTATACATCTAATATTGACTTACGCTCCAACATTAAAACTTAAATTTAAATTCAATATTTTGGACAAATGTTGAAATTACACATCATATTATTTTTTATTTAACCAACAATCTTGAATCTGAAATTTTCGAAATATGTCTATTGAACATAAATACAATATCATCTTGATTTCTATTAAATTTTCAAAGATTGATTGTTAACAAAAAAAAAAAAAAAAAAACTGATCATTTCATTTTAAATTATCGAAAATGTAATAAATTAGGAGTAGAAAAATAATTTATATATTCGAACATATTCAGATTAACGTAATCGTAATCATTACATTACATATTGTCATCATTATTTTCACTTCAGTTTCGCAAAAATTTTAAAATTTTGAATAAAACAGTATTTTTTCTTTTTTTTAAATCAGCTGATATCAACTGATGTGATGTGTAATATCGGCATTTTCAAAGCAAATCGTAATAAATTAACGTGCTTTCTTATTTTTTTTTTTTTTTACTATAATATTTTCATTTAATATTTTTTGTACCCTAGCTATAAGTAGATTTAAGCATAAATTATGGTAGACGATGTGATGTTATTACATTTTAAGCATTAACTGGCTATAAAAGATGCTTGATAAATTGTCTCGAATTGTATAAAACATATACCAAAAAAACAGGAATGTTAATACATTTCAAAGTATGGCCATTTAAGTAAATAGGTGCACATTAGTAAATAGGTGACGCATTTCTTATATGAAAAAGAAAAGTTCGTAGTTCGGGGCGATGATTAAACATGTAAAATAAAGTGACCAACATTTTAAGCGCACCAAATAGTACCGTGCGCTTTTGGGTGAAAGTTTCTATTGCTTAAGTAGATAAACAATAGCAATAAATCTAAAATCATAAAATAATATTACTTCTTTTTTGAAAAAATACGAATATTAGTTTTAAAAAAAATTTTCATTGATTTTTTGAACACTTTTTTTCTGGATATGACGATTGGGTAGGCGGATTTTGATAGTCGCTATACCAAAAGACGCAGATTTTTTTTTGACAAAAATATAAATATTTTTTTTTCGGCGGTACTGCCCCCTTTTATTCGATCACGTGTTTTTTTTTCTTTCAAAAATGAAGTCGTGTGGCAACATTGGTATAGCTTGTGTTTTATTGCTCAGAATTAATTAAGAACTTCTAATTTATTGAAGAAAAAAAAAATAACGAAATAGACAAAGAAAAATAAGGTAATAGAGTCCTCCTTACCTAATTAAAAAAGTGTTACCAAAAGCTCACGGTGCAGTTTAATCTAATATATAACCATAACCCTGAAATACGAATAGTTGTTTTTGTGCGTGTACATGTGCATTTTAGATGAAATATGACGTGGATTTGATATAAAAAAAGATATCTATATATATAAATATATACAATAAATTTATAATAGAAGATAGTAATGAGACTAACAGGTGAAATATCTGCGCAAAATTATATCTCGGCAACAATACATTTTTTTTTGTTATTATGAGCCATAGATTGAATTAATCACTCAGTCATCATAGCTCTCCCAATTTCATTAATTTCCATAGGCGATTACCGAGCAAGTAAATTCAATTTATGCTGTTCTCATTTTTAATAGGCTGCTTTAACGAGTTGCTTTAACGATCTAACTAAATAATCCTTAAATATATATATATTTTTTTTTATTAGGCCGATATTGAATTGAAATATCACATTTATGATTTATAAATTTCACCTAGATTGACCCACTAATACACTTTTGAAATTATGATTAACTGAAATTTTCTGCCACGTCAAATAAGAGTTTTCTAATGTTTTATAAATATTTATTAAAAGAAAATAATTGTATTTCAGTCAGTAATTTAGGAGAAAACCTGTATAAGATTTGAAGCACTATTCCATAAAATTGTTTTGCCTAAAGTGTAACGATTCACATTTTTTAATTATCGTACACGATATAATAAAAATTATTTACAGATCGCATCCGCCACCCGCATTGGAATAATTGAATATATAAACTTATTTTTAAATTTAAATTATTTTCACATAAAAAAATTTATGTACCTAAGTTATCACAATAATATTTGAATAAAAAATTAATGTAATTGTTTTCTGTTTTAACATTTCCGTGTCTTTTTATAAATTATGTTAAAAAAAAAAATGTTTTTGTTCGTTAATTTATAATTCGTGGCTTTTCTCATGAGATGTTGTTTTTTTCTTTAACTTTATAATTATGAATCGAGCATTAAAAACAAATACACAAATTAAAATATAGGCCTTAAAATACTATAAATCATTAGTATGTTTAGCACCAACTGAACTACCACCAGCAAATATTCCAGTCGATGAAACCACTAACAGTTCTTTGCTATTTTTTTCGGATGCTTCTGCTAGATTTTGATTAGCTCGGTCTGTTTCATATTCAACGAAATCATCAAATAAACTTGGCCATGCTTCTGTATCATCGTACGCGGTAATATCACAAGTTTCAGCAAAATTTAAAAACATATTCCACGTATCTTTTGGTACACCGCGAATATTGGTATGCATTTCTAAATATCGTAACCATCTATCTAATATATCGGGTGTATGAATCGTGAACACAAGACGCCATAAAATAATTGCCATATCTAACAGAACAATACGATTGTCTGGTTCCAGACCAAATCGAAATGTAAATCTATACAATTGCTTAAACATTTCTGCATCAACTTTTAATTTTTCAATAATTTGCTCCAGACGAATACGAATTTCATCTATTGTGTCGGCATTCATTGCTTGTAAACCTTGAATAAATTCAGATTTTGTAAATCGACACATTTGCGATGCATCCAAACGCCATGCTAGTACTAATATACCAAAATCGTCAGGTTTATAGCCGAGATCATTACATAAACGCTCGATGCCATCAGATAATATAGCATCTTCATGAGCATCTTTGTATTCTTCAAAAAGTGCATTTAGTGTATTGTCGGATACTTGAATTTGATGGTGTTCTTTATCTGAAAGTTTTAAAATAATTTTAATTTTGTGCTAAATCAGATTTTAAATAATATATGACTTTTAATTAATGAATGGGGTTTCGAGACAATTTAATGTTATTGACCTCCTCTTATTTATTGACTGACCGATTGTCAATATTTTTAGAATTATTACTACAATTCATAGTTTTACTTTATTCAATTCAATAATACTTGCATAATTCATAGCAAGCGCAAAAATTGAATGAAAGTAAGAGCGGAAAATATAAAAAGTATTGTTTTATACTTTTAATTAATTTAATTACTACGTATTTGAATATCTTTCGTCATAAGGGACCATCCATAAATGACATCTACGTTAATGGGGAGGGGGGCTAATCGCGAAACGGACAAAAATGGACAATTTTCGTGTTTTAAATACAAAGTTTCATAAATTTATAAAAAAAAAATAGCATTATGGACGTCCACCACGGAGGGGGGGGGAGGGTATGTAAAATTGGACATAAACAAATAAGGGGTATGGGGGTCAAAAAATGACTGAAAATTCTGGACGTCATTTATGGACAGTCCCTAATACTTGTTTTACTATTTATTTAACTCTGTATTTAATTTTGTTTATAGAAAAATAGTAATAATTTCGATCAAATGTATAAATCTAATATAGTTTTTAATCATTCAACTCTACAATTTTATTCTTAAGCAACAATTTCATTCAATATAAGCAAATTATTGAACACACTCACTCGATCATAGCTCTACCAAATTTATTACATTTCTTAGGTATATTACGAGCAAGTATATTCAATTATATTCATGAGATTATTGTATGCAGTCAATTCAATTTTAGCTCTAAATCATTTAGTCAGAAGTTAATTCCACCTCAAGATAATTGAAGATCAATCGAAAAAATTCTATCAAAATTATCTCATTATACTCGAAGCATAAGAATATAGATTTACATTATACATTTAGATAATATACAAACGAACAATCACAAATAAAAATAATGACCATAAAACAATTCTGAAATGATTCTCATTTAACTTACCCGTTGTTGTTATAATGTCATTCATTGTATTAGCATTTCCATTTAAAATAACAATTGACTTCTTAAGAGTGCCAGTATTGACTATCGTTTCATTTGCATGAATATCTGATACGCAATTAATGTTTGTCAAACGAGCTGGACTTTGTGATAAAAGTTCATCGGTTTCTGTATAAAGAAAAAATAGTAATAGTAATAATAAAAAAAAGAAAATCATCAATAATCTTTCACAAATATACATTTTGATTAATTAATTTCAATATGGTTACCTTCACGTTCATAGATATCCCGTTCAGCAGGTATTCTTGTCTCAATAGCATTATCAGACTCATCAATGTCATTTCCATCGGATATATTTTTTGATTTTGATGAATTAAAACATGACAAACAATTTCCCATTCTCCTCAAAATTACAGCATTCAATCCAAAAATATTTAAAAAATCATATATTTTTTTTTTTCGTGACAGAATTTTCTATCAAAGCAACATTATAACGTTCTTGTCATTCTCGCCTAAATATTTCCCAAGAAAACATTAAATGATTACAAACTTAATTACTTCTTTTTTATTTCTTGATGTGTTATCGCATAAATTCGAAAAGTAGCAATTTTTCTTGTTTTTTTTTCGTTTCTGTAATTTGTTTCGTTTTGTTTTCAGGAATTTTATTGATATGATATTGGCACAATGATAGCGTTCTTTCTTACTGTTTTCTTTAATCTGTTTATTATTGTTTTAAAATTATCTAAATTATTATTATTTTAAATATATTTAATGTAAGTATCATATTTTTATATTCAGTCGCTTATGGTCTGCATTCACTCTCTTTTTTGGATTTGTGTATTGTGTATGTTTTTTGTTTTTTGTATTTTTTTTTTTTGTTTTACATGTTCGTTGGCACTTTTGTAAACATTTCAGCGAAGTTAATGTTTTGAAAAATACTATTAAGTATTATGAGTCATGATGCACTTCGTTTTGAATCGAATCTCTGTAATAAAAACCAAAATTTAATTGTTTTTAAATTTCAACGTTCATTATAAATAAATTAATAGGAATTATTATTTAAACCTAATTTAAACTCAATTATATATAATTACTTGATTCATTACATATAAATAAATAATAATGTAATTAATTAACTACTTTTCTTAGAAAAAGAAAAAGAAAAAGAATAAAAAAAAAAAGAATATGTCACTTGCATTTCCAGTTGGAATGTTTTCTTGCTTTGTAAAATTGTAAATAGTCAAAATGGCTGAATACTTAATAAAAAAAAAAATAGACACCAAATAAAATGTATGTTAAATGCACGAGAATCAAAAATATTAACATTATCATCAAATAATGTGTTATTTGTTGGTACAAATAAATACAGAAATTCTATGGAAAACACATTTTTTGTAAATTTATACTGGAAATATTGGTAATAACAAAGAAATATGTAGACATTGTGTTAAAGATATCAAATAAAAAAAAAAAAAAACTCCACTGACAAATGTGTCAATATGCTAAAAAAAAAAAAAATATTAAAAAATGTTATAAGTATGCACTCACGAATATTCTGTAGTTCAAATGTTCTATTATTGTTAACTAAACGTTATTCATTTCTTTTGTTTATCGCAATTTATCATATCACTTAAATAAATAAATAAAATAATAAATTATTTATAATTTCACCATTCATAAAACTATTATATTTCCTACGACAGCGGTTGCAGCAACATTATAAATAATACACGAAGAAGAAATGTCAACTTGAAATGTAGTAACTTTTGTGTTGCCGAATGAGAATTTCTTTTTATGGATAATTTTATTTGACCGAAAATTTTATAGTTTATTTTTATATTTTATATTTAAGAAAAGTTGAGAACAAAATATATAAAACCTATCTTATTTTTTTTCTGCTTTTTTATCATTACGTTCAACCTATGGCCCTATAAGAAAAAGACGTAATATAAGTTGTTGTTACCGTAAATTCTTATTTCGTTGTACTCTTGTATTTATGTTATATTTTTGAACGCATTTCTTGTTGTAAGAAACCGAAATCGGTCACATGATATGAAAATACAGAGGTAAAATCTTTGACTATGCAACCACAGAGATAATAGAACCTTATTTCATTGTAAAATAATAGTAAACCGATAAATTGATAAATAAAATGATTAAATAAATAATATTATTCCATAATTTCTAGTTTTCCTATCATCTTTTGATGAAATAAGATGAATATACTTGGCGGACTCCCGTTATAATACACACTGTGACTCAACTATGTTTTATATAGAGACTATATTATGGACTGCCCGCATCACGATTCATAGTCTGCTAAAAGCACACATGCACCTCACTACGGACTAGTGGTGTTTTGGTATCAAAACAATGAACTATAGTATAATATTTTTATCCTTGTCCCTGCTCATATTAATTTTAGTTTCTAAAATACTACAGTCCCTAGTGAGTCGCGCAAAATCGTACAGAAACAGAACTTATAACGAAAAATATAATGATATCATTTTCCTAAAGTGCTATAGATGTGCACTTTCTGGCACAAAGATAGGGATAGGGTTAACAAAATGGATGGTGCCAGAATAATTTTTTTTATTTTGCCAATTTTTTTAATACAGGAAGGACCTTGAAAACATTTTCTAGGCCTACATATAAGTAAATAATAAGTAATTACAAAGCTACAAGTCTCCGACTTCTAATGTTTACAAGTTACAAGTGTGCATTTCATAAAACTGACTTGTGGTAAGTGACAAGTTACAAGTAGAGAAACTACAAGTTACAAGTATTTTTGACGAGCTACAATTTTTGATATCGATGGCTTAATGTTAATAAGGCGTATCAACATTTTGCTGGCAAGCGATTATTATGTCTGTGCCCTATGTAATAAGGATCTAAATCGCCTGCCAGCAATATGTTGATACGTTAACATTAAGCCATCGATATATTTCGTTTCATAAAAGTTAAGTTTTCACAAGTATTTGTCAAAAATGTTGTACTTGTTACTTCTACTTTTTTATAAAACGAGAACTTGTAACAAAATATTTAAAAATTGACAAGTTGTCGCTATTTTTGAAAAATTGACACTTTTATGAAACTGATCACTCATATAATGACGATGGTTTTACCCAATTTTTTCATGTTTCGTGTTTTTTGAACTCTTTGCTCACCTGTAATTTTATATTAGCCTCTCGTTCTTCTTTCACAATTTTTTAAGTCAAGTTCCTAGAAACTTTGTGTAGAATATGAGCATTATTAAAACAAAAATATGTTATAATATATATGCTCTATGTCTGTTCAGAATAAACTTGCAAACGTTTTTTTTTATTTTTTGAACTTGAATTAAGCTTCGTCATTGGTTGAAATAATTTTAATTAAATTTAATTTATAAAATTTTAGTTTTTCGATCCAACTACATTACTGCTCGGGAGACATTACATTTTTATATGTGGCCGTAACATGCAAACTACAATGGCCTTGCTGAATTTTGTAAATTTCATGAATGTATCATTTAATTTTATTTTTATTTTTATGTAGTTTTTATGTGTGTGTGCGTGTATGTTTACAAAAATACAATAGAAAATTGTCATTTATGAAATTTTTGAAATTCAACACGGCCATTGCAGTTTCGGCGTAAGACTGCTCTTCCCATTGACATTAACATATTTTGAGTATTTACGAATAAAAGCCCTCCAACCGAGTTCAACCAGCTTAAAGTTACACAAATGTCATTACCCATCATCTTCATCCCAATAATATGGCCTTAATTCGAGTTTTTGACATTTACGAAAATCTGAACATGTTCCAACTGATCTTATATCTATCTTACGCATAAAATTTTTGGAGATTGACTTAAACATTTTTAACCAATCTAAAAAAAAGTCGAAATGATATTTAATCGGCAAGATCATGGGACTTTATAAACAGTACCACACACTTTAAGAAGGGTTTGGGAAATTGTTATATTAATAAAAATAACGTTTGTGTTCTAATACTAGACTGAATAAGTTCTTGATCCAGGATTGAGCTTATATATTAATTCACCGCTTGCTTGATTATGTCGCAAGTATTTTACATAAAACCGCCTACTTGATTGCTTGTCAACCAAATATCGCCACAAAGGACATTAACCTGGGACTATAACTCGTCGACTAGTACTCCCTCAATATAATCAATCCATTACGCCGCTCGATGGCCTGAACGTTTGATTTTGTCCACCCCTTTTTATCCAATCCAATCCAGACTTTCATGAAATGGCTGTATTTTCTGCAATACTTGTTGGACAAAAGGATCTAATTTTTAAACGTACGTGCATTATAAATTTGATCACGGTGTAACAGGGCGAGTTTATAACTCCAATAGAACAAAAGTCAAAGGTAGAATTTTATTTTTCACGAAAAATAGTGGATCAATCAGGATAAAACTTATACTATGTTTTAGAGTGACCGAATCTAATCTTGACCCTAAAAGATCAAGGGCCTAAAACTGATTTTTGGGGTTTTTATGGAGGGGAGGCACTAAATAATAAAATCATTTTTACAATTTACTTGTAGTTAATAAATTGGATACTAATCCTTATACTAATTGTTAATACAGTAAAAATCCCCAGAGGCGGTATTCATATCTAAATATTTCTAATGTATTGGTTTTTTCTAATTAAGTTTATGACATTCAAGAAAAACAAAAATCCACATTCCATCTCTAAAATATTTGATCGAGAAAAGAGTAACTAAATTTTTTTTTTTTTTGTTAATCTTTTTTTATTAATTTTTTTTTATATCTTTGTTTTTACAATATACAATATAATTTTGGTTGTTTTATAGTTTTTTTTTTATGTTTCAATTTTTTCTTTAATTTTCATATTTTTGTTAAAGCGATGCAGTCATTTATATTTAATAGAGATTTTTTTTTTTTTATATTATAATAATATATATTTAATAATTGTGCTCCAGAGAGTTTACCAAAGCGCAGAGAACAATCATTTATTATTTTACTTTATATTGTTATTAATATTTTTTTTTTTTGGTTTTTGTTTTTTGCTTTCTATTAGTTTAGCATTTTGCCTTTTATTAATTCACTTAATTCAATTTTAGTAATCATTTATGGCCCTAAATTTAATTAAATTAATCTAAATAATAGAATCTAAATTTTAGAAAAAATCACTAAAAATAATTATTTGTTAGTAAAGCTGGTTTGCATAAAACTGTAATTAAGTATTTAATAAATAATAAAAGATTATATAAAATAGCAGATGTGTAATTATTTTGTTCATAATTCTAATAATAATAAATTAATTAAACATTTAATTCATTTTTTAGGTCGAACCGAAAAAAATAATAATAAACGCTTTAATTTATATTTGCGGAAAACAAACAAAATTAAGAAATACTTATTAATAAATTTAAAATTTAATAAAAATAATACCATTACGTTGAATTATACTAATAGTAAATGAAGAAAATAACTTTATTTGATTTTTCTTTTAAAGAAAAGTATATCAAGAACCGCAACATCAATAAATATATTTATTTATTATATTTTGTCCTTTTCAGTATTAGGTTTTTGTTTTTTTTTTTCTTTTTTTTTTACGAAACAATTATCTTAATTAAATGGCAAATATATTTTATATATATTGGATGATTGAAGTTAGAGAGCATCTTGTTATAACAACATCAACATCTCAATTACCAATAAAAATTAAATTATATTGGAGTGACATTAATTTAATTCACTTCCACACATTTTGAAAGCTTTTTTGAACATTAATATATTTTCAAATTAATAAATTTTGTAAATAATGTACTAAATTCGTTTAGTCTAAGTAAAACTGAGTTTATTTACGAATATAACATGAATATGTTTCCAATTTTTTGTATTTTACTAATGATGTTTGTGTACATTCAGCAGGTTCGCAATGTCATCTATAATAATTTACTCTGAATAATGAAAATGCCAGTGAACACAAAAAATCAAGCATAAATCTTTTTTTTTTAACTTTTTTTTTATCTCTTTTCTTTAAACACATAAATAATATTTAAAAAGGTCGATAATAATTACTTGATAATAATAATTTCGTAATTGCATTTTGTTGAAATTTTTTATTTGGATGATTATTCTTTCTTTCATGTTCTACAAGTATAACACGAATACGATGTATTAACAAAAGATATGATTTTCCAAAAAATAACTCAACCATAAAAAGCTGAAGAAAAAGAAAATTTATCAAATTATTGAACCAAATAAATAAGAATTGTGGAATTATCCGAACCACTATGTATGTATATTGTATATCATTCCCTAAATAGGAGAACAAGTAAGTAATTTTTTTTTTGTATTTCGATTTTTATAATTTCAACCACTTTCATGACATTTCGGGAACTAATACTCATTCTACGAAGATGATATTGCTATTGCTGAGCTTGTAATGTGAAATTTTATACAACTTTTGTTGATTTTGCGTAATATTTTTGTTCTTCATTTTGTAATTATTTTTAATTAATTAAATGTTATATAATTTTTAAATATCACTAAGGCTCTTATTGTTTTTAAATTTATTTTTTTATTTTTGTTTCTTTAATATTTTTATTTAATTTATTTATTTATTTATTTTTTTTAAATACCCTTTTCAAACCATTATTGTAGAAAGCTCTTTTAATTTTCATACACTTAATTTTTCTTTTTATTCTTTAATTTATTTAAGTAGATCAAAATATTTAATTAAATGTTAATCAAGAGCTTTTAATTTATCTTTTAATAATTTATATCTTTTAATTTAAATTGTGAGAAAACTACAAAAATTAAAATTTATACAAATTATTATTTACTCAATAAAATTATTAAAATAACAAATTTCATAACTTTTGTTGGTCATTTAAAATTCACTCTTTGTTGCTGTTTTAATATCAAATTTCTACTTTATCGATGCAACATTTTAGAGCAATTTTTATATTTTATATCTTCTTCTTCTCCTCTTATTATTATTATTAATTTTTTTTTTTTTTAAATTACATAATATTTAATTATTTATTGTTCAAATATTTTATGTGAGTGCACATGTGCAAAAGCAAGCTTCTCAATATTTATTTATTTATTTATTTATTTATTTTGGTTGTTGTTTTGTATTAAGTAATTATTACGTTAATACATATTTCATTTTATAAGTAACACCTAGCTTTCAATAAATTATTATTATTTTACTTGATTTTTTTAATTTTTATGCTTTTTTTTGTTTTTTTTTTTATTTTCATTAAATAAAATTTAATTAATTAGAAAATTTAAAGCAATTTTATTTTATTCAATTAGTTAATTGTTTTAATTTAAGATTATAATTTAATAATTTTAATGAATAAATGCTATATAGTAAGACTCCTGTTCTCGTATCATATAAAATACTGAAACATTCGGTTTTCATCTGACGCAGGCTTCCCTGTTAGCGAATAGACGATTATGGTATCCAAATGTTTAATATGTTTACCAAAAGATGTTCCAGAATCGATGTTGTCTTGTGCTATTAACTTTTAAACATTTCCTGACTAAAAACTAAGACATTGACGTAAGAAAAAAAAAAAACCTTTTCTTTAATCATTAAATTTGAAATATTCACATTTTTTTTTTTTTTTTGTGAAAATAATAATTTTAATAAATTATTTCAAATGAACACAACAGCATAGATGCGACACAAGTCACACGAGTTTAAATGGTTCATTAATTATATGTATAGAGTAGGGAATTTATTTGAAAAGGTACTGAAATATCTTAACGCTAGTTAAGAATTGTAAATTAATCAATAAAAAAAATTATTAATACTGTTTTACCTTATTTAAATAAATGGCACGTTACACACAGTAGATGTTAATTCAGCAATCAATGTATTTTTAATTTTTCTTTTTTTTTTGTAATATTCATCTTAAACCCATTGATTTGATTATAAATGCGCCAGTGCTTATTAAAATAAGGACCCTGTTTTGTTTTTAATTTTTTGCTTTTTTTTATTATTTATAATATAATTTACAATTTAATGGATTGATCAATTTAATTCCCTACGTAATTAATGATTAATAACGAGATTTTCTAATTTAAAGGAAAATACTGTTTTTTTTTCGACTAATTGGTTTTATGTTTTTCATTATTTTTATTTTTCATTTTTTTTTTTATAAAAGGCAAAAACTTATTTAGGTAACAGACTAAAATCTTTTTTTTTTAATATTTACAACTGATTTTGCTTCATTGAATAGGTGATGTGAAACCTAAGTCGAAGCGATGTCTTCTTCTTTAAAATTTTAAATTTTATCTTCACTTTTTCCATATTTATTTTGACTAAAAATTAGACATTTTTGCTGACACATTTAAATATATATTTAATATTAATTTATTTAATTTAATTTTATAACTTTTTATTTTCTATACACGCATTGCTATTAAGTTAAAATATATAAATATATATATACGATTAAGAAAATCAAATAAAAGCAATTGTAAGACTAAGAATTAAAATACGAATAAACTGATAATCGTTTAAAAGAAATTAATTGAGACCAATTTAAATTAATTTATTTTATGATTATACCATATTTTCATTATAAATCATTTGTGATTCTTTGGGATTGATAAATGGGTCGAAATATATTTTTAAAATAATGACAGAATCAGTTTAGAGATAAAACTTTCAAAAACTAGTAAAATATTAAATTATAAAATCATGTTAGGCTGCTTCTCAATTCATAATTTATGGCTAAATTCGTTGCTTAATTGAAGTTAAATTCAATTTAGTCACTTTCAGAGGTAGCTAAACTAATGGTATAGGTTGTGAATATGATAATCATCAGCTAAATAATAAATATAACCAATAACCAATAACTATATCTGGAGATTGGTAAATTGAATTTATCTTCAAAGAATTTAGCCCAAAAATTATGAATTGAGAGACGGTCCTAAGCTGTTACATATTTTGTTGTCATAATTTTGCGCATTTTTTTTTATTCATTTAAAATAACATCAACCACAGATGCTGAAAATTACTTTTTCAGCCTGTAAAATTCTAAGTCTACCATTAAGTTTAAGCTCTAAACAGACAATGCTAATTTATTATGAAATAAAAAAAAAAAAAAAAATGTGTGATAAACTTTAAAAACAATTCTATACATTTTAATCGTTTTTATTTTTTCTTATTTTTTTTTGCCTAAATTTCATTTTGTCTAAACTTTAATTTAAATCTATATTTAATAATAATAATAATTAATAATATATTTTTGCGTTACTTTATTAAATTTATAGAAAATATTTTTTTTTGTGTTTCTTGTTGTTCTGTTGTTATAGAATTGTTAATATAAATAAATATTTATTTTTTTAATTTTATTTACGTTTTAATTTTTATATATATAATGAATATGAATAATTTATTTTATAATTGTTGTTATCTTGTCATCTAAGAAATTATTTAATGCTTTGTTTTTCTATAAATATTGAAAAAAAAAAAAGTTCTTATACATGAAGCAAAAGACGCCTGCGCCAATGCAATTTTTTTTTTGTAAATATATATATTTATATATCCTTTTAATGATTTTATAGTTTTGATTAAATAAATAGTTGAATGTATAATTATTGTTGCAATGTTTTCAGAAGTACTTGGATAAACAAGCAGCGATAGTATAATCTTATGACAAGAAAGAAAATAAAAAATATCCACAGGATTTAAACACAGAATCAACAGAATTAACGGCTATTAACGGAATTAAGTATTTCGAGAAAGGTGAAGATTAATAATTTCCATTGATCATTCGTCTATTTTCTTCTTTTTTTTTTTTAACTAATGAATAGATTTATACTATCGATTAACTTTGCTATTCCTTCTATAAAACATTTATTTATGTGTAATATACCTCATTGAAATATATGTATATAAAATATAGCATAATCTGAATATGTCATAATTACAAGTTAAAGTTATGAAAAACTTTATAATGATAATAAAAAAAAAGAAGAAAATGAACAGCTATAATTTATTTTTATGACAATGATTATGTAATTATAAACATACGTTTTGAGGAGTCAATTCATTCAATATAAATGCGCACTTGTTTAAAGTGCTTGAATATGGTGCCATAATGAACCTAATTCTGTCTATAGCTTTGCATAATATATTGCCTAATATTTTAATAATAATAATAGTAATAATAAATTTTGAATCTCTTTATCAATTATTATGATGTTTGTGTTGATGATAATTTACTTTGATTGTAATTGGTAAATAAATATATGTAAATATATATTTAATAAAGATATTTTATTGATTTATTACAATCTAGATGATAAATAGATAAATTTTTGTTCATATTTTTATTATATATAGAATTTGTAATGTGTTAATTAATTAAATCGTAACCAGTAGTATTTAGTAATTTGTTATTATATTTAGTTTTAGGTTCATTTCAATTGAAGGATATGTCGCAATATTGCGCTAGCTCTAAATTATATTTGGTTTTTGAATAATATGTCGACAATTCGGTCGAACAATCAAATTAATTGTATTTCGGTTTTAGTAGCCAAAATAGTTAAAATCTTAAAAGCTTAAATCATATGTCATAAAGTCGAAAACCATTATTTTAAAAAGATATTTAGTGTTTAATTTTTTTTTTTTAATGTTTTGCATATTTGATTTGTATGTAAACCTTAATTTGATTGCGAAACATATGAATTTTGTTGAGACGTTTATGCAAGCAGACATCATCAAAATGAACGATGGCTAACTAAATAATAGATATATTAAAAGTAGTCATTTACGATTTATAATCGAACTACTAGAAATACAGTATATTTATTATAATAACTAATTTATTATGTATTCTGTGAATTAACTATGACTTCTTTTTTCTTTTGATAACGTATAAAAAATATGTATTTTGGGTTGTGTTTATATCTGCAATAGTATAATTCATATTTAATTAGAAATTAACTTGAACACATTTTATGAATCAATAATTAAGTTACTCAAAAGTTTTTAAATAAAATTCAGTAAGTATTTAATGATTTTAGGAAAAAATATTTAAAAAAAAAAATCGTGGGGAAATTGCCAGCAAAATAGTGAGCATGACTAGATCAAAAATTGTCAAATTTTTACCGATTAGAATATAATATAAAAAGAAATTAATAATACTATTTTGATGGACCGAAACTGACTTTGAGATTTACATCCTAATTGAAATTATCTTAATTTTATTACCAGATAGTAATCGTTTATTTTCATTAACTTAAAATATCATTCTATAAAAAAAAAAATTGAAAAATATGATTAAAATATTATTTTTCATTTCATGAATGTGTGGGTTTCATGTTCCAATTTCATATAATTTTAACCAGTACGATACACTAACATTACACAATTTTTTTTTTGTTTGTCCTACATGTATTAATTAATTACTTAATTAACAATTCTCATTTGTTGCTTGTCAAATTGTCTTGACTTTCAATATTACTTTATGATAACAAGCACGCGTCATTTATCTTTAATTTTTAAATCTTAATAGTTTTAACATTATTTACGTAATTATTGTTTGCGAAGATAATATTTTTTAGGTTCTTTTTATTTTTTTTTTTGATAAATATTTGTTATTATTAAAGATTAAGTAATAAAGAAAAACGCTTAAGCAATATTAAGCACACATCTTTATGTTGTTATTATTTTTGTTTAGTAATATTTTGTATTACATAAATGTTTAACTTTTAGCATCACACATGGTAGCGGCGGTTTAATTTTTAATTTAATTTTAATCTTATTTTTTTTTACTTTTATTTTTGTAACTACAAAAATGTGGATCAATTGAAAATAAACTTTGGCCACATTGGTCCACACAAATAATAATATTTTATCTAATATTTTATTTATTTTTTTAAATTTCTCTTTAACTGCTTCTTATAATTTTTGGACAAATAAGTATTATAATTATTAATTATCATATAGCTCTTCAACAAAATTGTCTAACCTATGTTTGATATTTTTAGTTTTATTATGATGTTGATGATATTGATTATGTTGCAATACATAGTGCTGTGTTGAAGTGGTAAATGCTGTGGCGGTTGTTAATGCTGTATCGGATCTTTTAGTTGTCATTGATGTTGATGCATCACCACCAACAGTTTTATTAATTTGTTTTAATTTTGATGTTTTTATTAATTTTAGTATTTGCTATGGACTATGTGGATAATCAACAATTTTTTTATTTGTTAGCGGTGATTGAAGATGTCGATGAGGTATTATTTCTCGCTCTGTAGGAAGTGGCCAAAGTTCCTATATATCATTAACATTCACATGATAATAATGAAAACGAAGAAACGACAAAAATGAAAACAATTAACGATTTGATTAAAAATAATTTGAAATTTGTACCTGCAGAGATTTGGCTCGTTCTCAGGAACTTGCCTTATCCTTTTTATTCAATGATAATGTGTTCATTAAATTTTTGATTGTAGCGCCCAAGCCTTTATTTGGTGTATTCGAATCGGATGATAGTCTACTTTCTGGATGAGCATCTAAACATTTTTGATAACGAAGCTACAAAAATAAAAAAATTATTAACAATTTGAAAGATAAGTGAACTAATTTTTCGATTTTAGTACATAAAAATATATTACTTACTTTGCAAGCTGCCTCAATTGTTTTGCATAGAGCCCCACTTGATGGTTCGCATAAAAATACATGACAGACAAATTTATCTTGGGCCGTGTGCATTATGAATGCACAGTTTTTAACATTTTTACCAATTCCCAAAAAGCTTAAATATCTAACACGACATTCAGCTATTAATCGTCCATTTTCCTGTAATATTTTTTTATTGGAGCACAGAGAAAAACAACAATAAAATTTAAAAGAAAAATTCAATCAAATCTCTTATTTCATAGACTATTACCTCTGAACTGTGTATGCTAATCATACTTGGTGCAACAGCAACATTAACATTTTCCCATAGTTCTGGTTTAGTGTCACGCAATGCATTTTCAATAGCTGTATTAAGCACTTCCATACCAGTTGGTTGTTGTACTTCTGCTGAACCTAAGTATTGTGCTTTAAGCACTTTTTTTGGTTCTTCCATTGGTGTTGGAAAGGATTGTGCTATTTTGAATAGAGAAAGAAAAAAAATATATAGTTTAAAACTTTATCAACACACACACAAAACAAAACACTTACGATGCCTAACCCAACGTCGATTTTCTGTTGGTAAATCTGTTGGACGTGTAGCACATCGAGCACCATTTGTATTTATACCATTTGCATCTAATTGTAATGACCGTTCAATCATTATTCGCTTACAAATATCCCTAAAATAAGTTAAAAAAGCAAGTTTTTTGTTAACGTTTTTTTTATTTTTTTTTTAAATATATGTGTTAAATGTGCTTTGTCAGTGTTTTCTTATTTTTGATCCTTTCTTTTATTACAACTGACCTTAAAGTATTTGCAATAGTTCTTGCTGCTGTATCGCATCGAAATACATGACACATATGAATTCGTGTTAAACGATCCCTTGCTACGTAAGCAAAATCCCTAATAGGAGCAAAAATATAAACATTTACTATAAATTTTTATATGAATTAAAAATTAATTAACATGCGTTAAAATACATGTACATGCATTCAATATCAAATTATAAATTTTTCATTCAACTCTAATGATTTAGACTAATTTCAATAGTTATTGACCAATAAAACGAGAAAAGAATTTGATGTGACGATTACAATTCTTTTTCTTTTTTCACAATCCTATTTCTATACCGTTGACACATAATGTAAATATAGAAGAAAAAAAAAATGAATTATGTTTGCGCTAATGGTATATTATTGCACCTAAAATATTACCCAATTTCTTTTTTATTGTCTAAACAATAATTTTATTTTTTCGAATGACGTACACGTTTCTCATTAATTATTCGTCACTTCATTGATTTGTAATTTTCTGGATGTTTTGCTTTTTTTTTTTTTAGTTCTGTTATATTTGAAATACATACATATTATTATTTTATGTATGCAACAGAATCAAGAAAGACATACACGACCAATATACGTAACAACTGCGCGCATAAGGAATAATAACACAAACAAAATTCATAATTTATTCAGCATCATTTAAATTATTGAGCAGACCAACACTCAAAATGAATCCCATTTATTTATTTAGTTTTTTTTTTTGGTAATGAAGGTAATGGATGGAAAAATTTCCGATGTTTAGAAAAGGTTAGCCGCGTACACAACACACGTAAACATTTATTTTTGTAGCACATGAAAACGTAACGTGATAATTTATTTTGTTTAGATTACGGAGGAGAATGTAGTTTAAAATGAAAAACAATTAAATTTTCCTATACTAAAAAGGATCAATTTGCGAACCATCGAATTTATAATTGCTGGCGCAATGATAAAAAAAATTTAAACTAAAAATTCGCTTCTTTTATTTTCAAGATTTTACATATCATTATTCTAGGCTCATAAGAAATCCGTAAAAGATTGGCTTTAGAAAAATAAAATAATTTGATATACAAACCGCATATCATTAAACCTCACTTAGAAGTTGAGTTGTGATTATAATTTATAAAATTTTTCGTTACATAGTTTTGATTAGGCTTTTGGTGACACATTTTAAAGTAAAAAATGTGAATGAATAACGAAAAGAACTAAATAGTGAACCTGAACACGAATAAGCATGTTTAGAAACATTCAAACATTGTTACGTTTAGAAATCATTTATTTAGTTTGATTTTAAAAAAAATATACTTATAAAAGCTTTAAAATAAAATTTAAAATTAAAAAAAAAGAAAAAAAAAAATCGTATCATGATCGTGTGTAAGAAATAAAATGCAAGCTGTAACAAGCAAATAATTAACCTTGATAAAATTTAATGATTACAGTGATTAAAGACTTCCAGTATATTTCTGATTAATTTAACATTCATTAATTAAAAAATTACTCATTCACAGACATGCAATGCAATGCAATCAAATCAAAATTCAAATTAAATGTATAAATATATATTTTTACCTTTCTCTGTATTATTAAAGACAAACAAGAAGGCCGGAAAAAAAGGAAAAAGGGGGAAATATGTTAGTATCTCTAAAAATATTACTCGTTTGAGAAATTATATCAAAAGAAAAAAAACAGACAAATTGCACTTTAATCATTTAATTCACAATTAAAACACAAATCACCAAGTTGAAGTGATTTTGAAACATTATAAAGCTCTTATTTCAGACATAATAAAATTGATATTCTTTTAAAACCAGCGCAATTTGTTTATTTTTATATAAATGACAAATAAACCAATTTTCATAAAAACAATGTAGTTAATTTGATTTTGGGAAACAACACATACCGTCCATTATCTCTGCCAACACCCCAAACACGAATAGTATGAATGGGTTGAGTATTTAGTATTGTCAAATTTTCTGGATCAATTAATTTTAAAGCACCTTCATCCAAATCCATAAATAAATCTTTTCCCTAGTTTTAAATTCGAATAAAAAAAAATGTTGAATACTTTAAAATTTCCATGCTATTTTTTGTTTAAGTTTTATTTTTAAATTAATTAAAACTTACATCACCCCATCTACCAACAACATCTAATAAATCATTTCGTCCAAGTGATAAATCAACAATACATTTATTAACAGCTTTCGAAGAACGTTCTGGTGTTAAATCTTCTTCAGCTATTTCAACCCAACCTAATGAACGAACAGCAAAACGTATTGGTCGATCTGATTCCGATTTTAATGGATAACTACGTCGCCTAATCAACAAAGTATTGATAATATTGTATTAGTAATGTTAATTATATTAATATTTTTTTATATGAACTTACTTAAAAGCTAAATCCTCTTTTCGTCGTCGATCATCTTCTTGATCTAATGCCGAACTTGTGTTACTTCTTGTTACCGATAAACTTTGCGTTTCCTGATTTACGAGAACAATTCAAAATCATCAATCAATAAGAGATTTTGGCACTTTAATTTTTTGATATTTACCTGTATTCGATTGATGCCCCCCACGCCAAGTTCACTTTTTGAACCATAAAATTGAGTTAATGGATTATTATTGTTTGGGCTTTTAGCTGAATGTGCTAAAAATGATGGCGATTGATTTGAACAAGTGAGTGGTGTTTTCAATTCTTTTAGTTGTGGCTGATCTTTTGGCCAAAGTGGTGGTTCTCTTTGTATAGTGCCAGATTTAATATGCCAATAATATGGCCCATCATTATCTTTATTTATTTACCAAACGCAAATATTGTCAATGTCGAACACGAAAATAAAAATAGATAAATTTTAAATATTATTAGTTGAACTACGTGGAACCCATCAAAAAAACATTTTTTTTTTGTAATAAAATTATATTATAAGAATGGAAAAAAAAAAATACCTTCATGCTTTTCCCATCCAAATGGTAAATCTTTATTACAATCTTTGTCTTCAATACCATCAATCGATTCTTTCTTACCCTTTTCCTCATTGTCATCATCGATATCATCTTCCTCTTCCTCCGATCCAATTTCATAAACTCTACCACCACCACCTACTTCATCATGCTGCTGTTGCTTCCTTTTATTTGGTAACGCATACAAATCATTTGAATTCAAATTACCCGAAATATGTTTTATGTCTGTATTAGTATTGGGGGTGGTTGTTATATTCATATTGGTGGTGGCGGTAGTGTTATTAATATTTCCAACATCTTTCGATTTGATATCATCTTTTTCAGGAATTTGATCTGATTTTGTTTTCAATTCAGACGGTGATGAATCGTCTAATAGACTCTCTTTTTCCGATGCACTGCAAACAATTAGGATTTACAATTTGCATATTATTTAAATATTGATGACAAATAGAATGAAAAAACTGACAAAAAGTTAACAAACAGAAACGAGAAGAAAAATGAAGTAAAACTTTCTTCTGTAAGTATATCTCAACATATTTTGTAAATTTCATTATAAATTTGATTATTATGACGTTCACAGTGCTAGCAAATACATAAATTATAATAATAAAATAGGTAAGATTGCAATTGCAATGTGGTGTTGATACGTGCCATGAATATTTTACTAGAAATACTTCTTTTTTTTTATCTTCTTTCTGTTTTGCATTGCACAATATTATATTACATATAAGTAATACTACTTATTTTCTAGTTATAGTTGATTTTGCTTTGGTCATACATACCTAAAATGCTCCTTAAGGTCAACGCCCATTGAACCAATATCTAACCGTGCATAGTCTTTTCTATTGCTAACCATATGTGGTTTATTGTTCGTACGGATTGTATTTTGTTGTTGTAATTCAGATAGTATTTCTTCATACAAATGAGAATTACGTTCTATTCGCTGCGGATCCATGTGGTAATTTGGATTTTCGTAACTTAGTAGACCATTTTCTAAAATAGAATGTGATGAAGTAAAAAAAAACAAACAATTAAAGATAAATAATTGGATAAAGTAATAATTTCTTGTTTTTCTTTAGAGAATTTAATTAATCTTCTAAGTTCTGAGTTTTGTCATATGATGGATCTAACACCAAAAACGGGAATATTCAAAATCTTTTTATTTTATAGCAAACCCCTTAAAAATTGTTTTTCTTTGTGGTAATTTTAGTTTCACTTTACATCCGATGACGTTAATACGTCATTTAAAATGTTGATTATATATAATCGTTAATATTAAAAATAGAATGATGCAAGTGCCAGTGCTACTTTTTTTTAATGCTCTAAACCGAGACCTAGGGCTACCTTTTTAATTGTGGTTTAAACTGAATTTAAAACAAAATCGGGCATTTAAACTCAGTTTAAAGTTAAAGCATGATTGAAAAAATGGCCTTTAATCGTTTTAATTATCAGTAGTATTTGGTGTTGAATTTGCAGAAGTTTTTTTTTGTAATCAGAAGCGCTTAGATATTAGCGTTTAATTAAACCGAGATTTTTTTTTGTGAATATTGTAGACTAAAAAACTCTACACGGATATCATTATTAATTATTTATCGAATAAAATGGAGATTTCTGTTTTTAGTATTAGATCTAATTTGATATTTCACAACATTAGAAATAAAATTGAAATCATGGAGATTAACTTAGTATCGAGGCACTAAAAAGTGAAACGGGACAAAAAGCCAGCAAGTAAATAAATGTAATTGATTTTCCTATGCTTGCTTAATAAAAAAAAAAAAAAAAATCTACACACACTAGAAATATATCAGACTGACAAGACTCAGAGACTCAGATAACTAAAATAATATCGAAAGAAATGCAAACACTCCCACGACAGCTTTAGAAAAATTACATATTTGTAGAGTAAACATATGAAATATAATATATTTTCGAAAAGATTAATCGTTAGGTAGAAATAAAATGTATGTATAAAGCTTGCAAGATTAAGATTGACTAGACTAGACTATGTGTAAAATCACAATTTTCAAATGTTCCGTTTTCTTCATGTTTTCTTTATACAATAATATTTCTTTTTCAATTTCTGTGTTATTAAAAAAAAAAAAAACAAACAAACAAACAAATAAAAATATAAACGAAATGCAAAGAATCACAAAATTAAATAAATAAATAAAAAAAAAAACAAATATTTTACCATAAGTACTTCCAATAATATTGACATATAAGATTAATACACTCTTAATTCACTAAAACGATTTTAGATATCTAATATTCTAGATACATCTCCACCTCAGCCATAATTCAAATACACATTATAAAAAAAAAGTGATTGAAGTGTAAGACAACATAAAAGTTTAAAACATCAAATTCGTGTGAAAAGCTGAAAATACATAAAAACAAACAAAACAATAAAAAAAAGAGAACAATCAAATAAAACAAAAAAAAAAAATTATAATAAAAATAATAATAATGTAAATAAATAAATAATACACAAAATTGTTAAGTTGACAGCATTCATATGATTTCATATCGAAAATTTATCACATCGCGTCTATAGAAAAATATTTACGTGACTTTTGAGTATAAGTTCTTTATCCTTTAATATATTTTCTATACATTTATACATTTTATAAATATTATATTTTGATGCCATCGCTTTTATTGCTTACAAATTTCTATAAAAATAAAAAAAATAAAAACCTCTTTGGTGTTTTAAAAGCTAGTCTACGTTCACATCTGAATACTTTCCATCTGTGCACTGCTATGTCGTCTGTATTATTTTTACTTCATACCTGAACTATTTATTATTTACATGCATTTGGTTTTTATGTCAAAATGATGAAACATCACATGCTAATCATATGAAATTTATCTTCAGATATAAAATGTCAAAATCAAAAATATTTGGTACGATTTGAAAGACTTATTTATTATAGATTAATTTTGTTGAAGAGTAATTACATGATTTAAGAGATCGTGAATTTTGAAAAGAGTAATAAATAAATAAAATTATTATTTGTAATTTGTTCATTCGTAGTTGTTATCGTTTAATCCATTAAACATGGATTTCAAATGTTTCTATTCGTCCCACTGTTCTTTGTATTTTCAAATAACTTATAGAAAACTGGCAAACAATAATAAATAAACTGATGTACGTTAATTTAGCAAGCTATTAAATATATACCAAAATAACAGTACAACAAAAATTTGTATGTTCACGGGACTTGTGTCAAAGTTTAAAATTTTGTTTTTCAGTTGATTAAACATTTATGTTAAATTTTTAAATTACATTGTTTTCAAATTGCCATAACTAACTAACGACTCACACACATACCACAATTTTACTTATATTTATTTCTATTTGGTAATTTATATGAAATTTTGTATTGCTGGTGAATTTACTATTACTATTACTAATACATGTTTGGTATTATTTATTTACATATAGGATAAAGTTCTCTATTAACTTTTACGAGTTTTTCAATATATGTAATATGTATACGTACAAATCTATATATGGAATGTTACGATGGCATTTATATTTATTTTGTTTTGTTGGAAAATGCAAAGAAAATATTATAGCTGATGGCTTTTTTTTTTTTTAATACCAACAATTATTTACATAATGGACAAAATTTATATGCCACTGGTAAATAAAACAAATAACATCACGATCCCTACCTACTTGTTTTTACTGACAACATTACCGATATTTATCGATTTTTTTTTTATTATTATTATTTAATGAAATGTAATCAATTATAATTGAATATCATTTTATTTTTATTTAATGGCTGAGTTTATTCACATTACAAATCCCATTATCCATTTAATAACATTATTTCAATCACAGTAAAGCCTACATAAGCGAAACATTTTATAAAATCTCTAAACATTTCAGTAATGAACATTTATATGCTACATGCATTTGTTATTTTTGTGCGATTTGGATTAATTTCAAGTTTTTTCAAGACTGGAATTGCAGAAAATTTTCGGAGTAGTGAATCATTACTCGATATTTGATAAAACCATTTCAGCGAGTTGTTATTGACTACTTTCGATACTCTCAACATTCTCCAATTTCTCGCATTTAAAAAAAAAAAACATTTTTTACAAGTTTTTTTTTGCCAGTAGTTACTCTTTTGACGAAAACCATAAAGAAAGTAAGGAAATATGCAAGAAAATGTAAATTATAATTTGGAAGAGGAAAAAACATTTCAACTCATTATTCTTTATGTTTGAAGAAATTCAAATGTATTTTCAACGGCGCATACTTAAAAAAAAAAAATCAACTAACTTAAATATTAATAACAATTAAAACTATAATAACTTTAATATTAACTATAATCAAATTTATTGTATTTTCTAATTTTGAGCAGACAGACATTTTCTGTGTAGCTATTTACGGAAGAAACACGAAAGATTATGCGAACGGACGTGCTTTTTACCCCGTGGTTACGATTACCGGACTAATGAACATCTATTTTATTGATTTTATTTTAATCATATGGGAATAAGATTAAATTAGAAATTATATGAACGACACACGTGTGCGCTTTAATAAATTAGAGTTCCAGTTTTCATCAGTATATTGAAACAAGCTGAAAACATTGTTTTAATTTTTTTTTTTTCATTTCAAGGCTAAATAAGAGAAAAAATAAAAATAAGCTTTTTTTTAAGTAAAGGGCTCGTGATTTTTTTTTTTTTTATTTTTTTTAATTTTTCTTTGGCCTTTCTCAGCATTATTTTATGACCCGACATTCCAAAAGAGACCAAGACCAAAACTTATATATTTTGATTCAGCGTTCAATCCGTCTACTCAGTCCTGAGAAAAATTGACATGAACATGAGTAGGTACTTTTTTTTTCATTTATTTATATATTTTTTAACGCTTCATTAATGAGAAAAACAAGCCAAACTAGAATTAATTGGAAGATAAAATAATGCTAGGGATTATTATTTTTTTTTGTTTATGAAATTAATACTCACAAAAATGAAGTTCTATACCACTCTAATTGGTAGCTTCTTTTTCCTATTACGAACGTCACGTGAAATTAAACGTTTTCTATTATAATACAAAATCTTTAGGCTAAATACTCATATTCATACATAAGGTATTATGTTTTTTTTCCTGCCATTTCGGTTTTCTGAACATTAAATATATATACACGGTCGTCAACAATTTGTCCCATCAATTATTTAAAAATTTAATTTCCTGAATAATTTCCCATTCAATTTCAGTTCTTAATTAAAAAACATTTTGACTACATATATTGAATAAGTTAAAATATGAATATGGTACAAAGCGAAATAGTCATTGCCTTGCCAGTTCTACACTCTAGTAAAATATAATTAATCAATTGATTGAGAATTCTTCTAAATCTTAAAAACCCATTAGTACAACAAATTCAAATCTAATCAAATTTGTACCATCATGTATAATATACGTGCAGGTGCACAACTGCACAATAGCCTGGTGCTAAAACCTATTGTTTTTTTTATCTTTTGAAATAAAATCGGCATAATGTTAGTTTTATGCTGATTCAGGTACCGATTTGAATTTTAGATCTTCTATCCTATCATAAGGTTTGAAGTTTTGTATGAAATCTAAGTATAAAATGTATCGAAAAATAGAGTTTTCTATTAAAACATCCAAATCTTTACAAGTAAGTCTTTAAATTAAAATAATAGTATTCCATAGACTTTCTACTTGGGGGATTGGATCATTATTACATTACTTAATATAAATATGATCTACTCCTAATTCGGTAATGTTTAATGTTATAATGACCAAACGGAAATAAATAAAACTAGTATTTTAGTAGTCATAGCAGCACAAACCAAAAGAATACAATTCAATTATTCAATTCTGACATGGTGTCAGAAGTGATTAAAATGTTAATGGATAGATTAATCATCAATAATAAAAAAAAAATCAGCTTCCACTTACAAGCTCATCAAACTCCGGAATTACCATTTGACCGAGTAGCAATAGATATATTTGAAATATTGAATTACTTATTAGCTTTCAGAAAGCTAGTCATTTTCGTTGTTATTAACAGTTTGCACATATACATTATACATAATCTGTTAATATTAGAATTTAGTTTGAATAGTTATGCTTTTACTCTCATTTGATAGTGTATCTATGTATACTGAATAAATGAGAAACGGAAATAAATCCTAAGGAATTAACTCGCAAATAATTTGGAAGTTAATTCTCATTTTTTTTAGAATTAACTCCTAGATTATTTTTTGAGAATACACCTTTTCTGATTAAATGTATGAATATATTTAAAATGATCCAATATACTAATGAATTTTGAGGAACAAACGCTACTGATTGCCGTACGGTAACGCAGGCTGTATTATTTATATACACTATGGTATCATTTACGTATCATGCGTTATTTATTTATATTCCTTAATTATTGAACTTGAATAGTGGCAAATATTTGTAAACAAAATTAGTAATATTTTGAATACATGAATTTAAGGTAAATGTCCAAAATCCATTTACTCAATTCTAAAATTCAGCCTCCGGACATGAACAAAAAAATTGATAATCCGAAGCTTAATATATTTCAAAAAGTTAAGCACAGTAAAGGAAAAGATCTCCAGCTGAAGCATTAATCATAAATTAAATATAGTTTATATAAAAGTTTAAATAGAAATATAAGTATAAATATAAATTGTGTTCGTCAAAATCGTATAAATATTTTTTTCTTATTAATTTTTAATTGTATTTATTGATTTATCAGTATGCATTTTGATTCTGTAATATAATTTACAGTTTGCTAAATAAATTTTATAGGTAATCTATTATTCATTATAAGGAGCTATATATAATATATATACTAATTAGTTTTTGTTTAAATTATAATTAAATTAAAAGAAAGAACAAATCTTATATATGTCAGATCCATCAAACATAATATATAAGTAAAAATATGTATGTATTCTTAAAAATAAACCGACGACGCCAACCATTCTTTATTGGATAAATTAATCTTATTCAACGTAGCCATAACGCTAACGGTAAGTAATAGGTCGGGATTCAAAATATCTATACCATTTAAATATATATTTGCTCTTTTACATTAGAAGTATGTAATATGTTTGTGCCTGAGATGCTTTTTATTATAATTAAAGCAACAATTTGTTAACGCTGCCCCTACTGTTAGTCCATAAATTAAAGTCTTCTTTGTTAGTTTATAATACCGTAAATATATTTCTACATGGAAAAATATATGTATGCTATATGTTATATTTATAATGAAATGGTGTTAGCGACTTTGTATTTTTCCCTTTTACAATTTCCTATTTCTCTTGGCTGGTCTGGTTTACTATTATATATTATATAATATACAATTATGTATAGCTTAGTTATTACAGAATTACACTCTCCTTACTGTATTGGGGCTAAATACAACCATATATAGGGTGCCCCAACGAGAACTTCCATTTTTTTTTCTTTAATATAAAATACGTACGTTTTTTACGTCATCGGGACAAATGAAAATGATGTTGCTATTAAAATTGTCTGCAGATAATATAAGCAAACTCTAACATAATTTTATAACGTGTCCAACGCAAATAACCGTTTAAGGAAATATAGATTCGTACTCAAGTTAAAGCTAACACAATCAGGCTAATTTAGTCATACGTTGTTCATAGGTAGGTAGTACACTACGTACTACCTACCTATTTAAAAAACAGGTTCTATCTAAATATTTATATCATCTTCAAACCATTTTGAAAAACGAATCTGTTAAGTTGAAAAAAATTAAGTAGAAGTTTTCGTTGGGACACCCTTTATTATTATAATAGGTAATGTACTGCCGTACCAACAATATACAATACAAAAAGGCCATTTCCTTGTACAAAATCCGCTAACGTTACTAAGATATATTCTTATTTAATATAGTTAAGAAATAAAGTAATGTTTAAGTATGCTACACATGTAAGCAGGGATGTAAGTTTTCAATGAAAAGATGAATTTTAAAATGTTTGATGAAAAGTTGCAAGTTTTCGTTACATTTCATGAAAACTTTGAAGAAATCAGTAAAATGTCGGAAAACTGTAATATATTGTAAGAAAATAGTTGTAAAATCTTCATTCGTGTAAAAATATTATAATTCTTCATGTTTTATTGTTTTTGTTCACATTGTGTAATATATTTGATTTATATTCTTTGTTTATGTATTATATTCTTTGACATGTAAGGTATTTCAAATGCTAATCTCATCATTTGATAATAAAAAATAAATATGTATTAAACAAAAAAAAAAAAACAATATAAATACATAAAAAATAGTAAATTAATTAATTATTTTTACCTTAATGTAAACGAAGTTTTAACCTACCTCTAAGTAACAAAATATGCCTTTAGAAATATATAGTCTCTTTTTTGTTGCATTTTTTACTATTGTGTAATTACAATTATAATCACAAGCACATTTTATAATTTTAGTCGTCGACTTTGTCTTATCATAGCTGGAGGCGAATCATGAACGGTGTCGACTAAACTACTGTCGAGTGTCGAATTGGTCGACACGCAGCTCGATGGCGACACATAGCATCATGAAAATTTGTTCATTTTTGTTCATTTTGCTCGACGAAAATTGTTAAAAACATCGACCACTCGACACAACTTGCTCGACGATATACATAGCGTCGAGCATTCAACACGTTGATTAGTTTCATGATTTAGAGTGTCGACTCCTCGACGCCAAATACGTCGAGTCTCAACACTTGACCCGTTCATGATTCGCCCCCTGAAATGCTTAAAAACTTTAATTTGTTTTCCGCTGAGTTTCTCTACCATTAAAAGATTTTAATTTTATTTAATTCTTGAATAATCATAGAAACCAAGACTTTTTAAGTAAGTAATGAATATTTGATTTTTTATATTGGAAAAATTTAATGTGGTTAATGGAAATGTCTAACACATAGCGCAAGGCAGTGAATGCATTTTATCCTCGCTTTTATTGCATTTGTTTAATGTAAATTTAAAGTTTTTATGAACTGAAACGAAAACATGCTTTGAAAGGTTGCAAGTTTTCGTTTCGTTTCGTTAACTTTTCATTTCATTCAGTAAATGAAAACTTACATCCCTGGTAAGGTATATACTAGAGGTGTAGCTAAGTCAGTAAGTGAAGTTACCTACATAGCACATATATTTCTTGAACAATATGTACACAATATGATTGTAGGTACTTTACTTACAACGTTTATATAATACAAAAAAAAAAAAAAAACCATAGTATATATAAATAAAATGCCAAAAAGGAAGTAAAGTCATTTCTTTCGTTTCAACTTTTGACATGAGAAGATGTTTTTTTTTTCTCTTTGTGGGGTTTTCCCATTTTCGTTATTATTATAGCATTTGTATGTTGTTGTGACGCCTTAATATATAAGTAAAATAAAAAAAGGAATCCTATTAGACGCACGAGATCTAGCATAAAATTCAACGGTCAAGCAAAGTTAAGTGTCTGTTACGAGAAAATTTATAGCCACGACATCGGTACTACACTTACTTGGTACGTGTGTGTTATTCTACTGTCCTACACATCAACATAATATTAGTCATATATCGAATTTTATATTATTTTATATCAACTAGACCGAGGTATGAGTTTAGCAACAATAATAAATGTAATGTAGGTGGTATGGTTTAGTGGTACAATAAAAGAGTCAGAAAGTCTGGCGCCTATTATTATATTGTTGTTGTTGTTCACCTACCCATATTCTATAATAGGTTAAACTTATATGTGGTGCTGCATATAAACCAGAGTGTTTTTTTTTGTTTTTTCGTTCCTTCCTTTTTTCTTTATGGTGACTCACGGCCACAACTTGTTAATTTTCTTTGAAATTGCGCGATTGATGATAGAATGTGAGTCATCTGTGAAATGCCGTTACTTTTCCAAAGTTTTCATTTAACTTTAATGGCAGTATTTTGTTTGTTGGCTTCTTTTATTTTGACAAACTAATATCAAAGAAAATTATATAATGCTTTCCTAATATCTTATTGAGCTACTTGTTTCTTGTATGATTGAAAATGATTTGTAATAAATGGAATTTAATAAGTTATCAATAGCTTTATGATGATGGGCCGTAGCAATTTACCCTCGTCATAACACATACCAAACAATCTGAGAATAAAATATGTTCTTTTTATAAAGAATAAAAAAGAATCATGTACTTCAAAGAAAAAAAAAATTAACAAAATATATTGGTAAAATATTTTTCGTTATTCTGAATCATGACCAACGCACAATCTTGATTTCTTCTTACATTTCCAATTTTTTTCGAGGAGCTACTTATATGATGGAACTTTTTTCTAACATTGTTTTCTGAACATTGTTCATCTATCTGAGTTAATCGATGATGGATAGATAAATTATTTTATTTTTATATTTCCTCTTTTTCGTTTTTTTTATTTTGTGCGTCCATTTTCTATATAAAAATCTCGAAAACCAATCTTCCGATTTAATGAAACCTATGTGTTTTTGGGATTCCGTGAAACATATTTTCTTAATACTACAGACTTTTTTGGGTTTTCTGAGTTTTGAAGAGGTCAAATGTCAAAGGGGAAAGCTTTTAAATAAATCATTGTTATTGTAAATGTACAAGTACAACACAGTACACAATTTTGGTAACTTTTCTAGATCGTAATAATAAATGCTGTATATTTTCTTGAGTACTTCGATCGATCAATAAAGATCAACATAGTAGTATTTGAACTGAAATTCGATAAATGTAAAAGTCTCTATTGCGTCGATACCCAGTACATATTTATTCAATCTGTATGATTGTAGATTTTACCTTTATTGCTTCTTTATTTAAACTATTTAACTGATTTTTTATTTAAACTATTTAACTGATTTTTTATAAAACTTTTGTCTTTATCCAAATGTTGTTATTCAAAATATACTTGATTCCTTTAAATATTTAACTAAGGCGTTTTAACTCATTTTGTGAATTTTAGCAACAAAATGACTCACTTTAGACATGAAATTCTATTATTGCGCATTAATTGAAGTTACAATGAAATTTATATCAAGTTAAACCGTTGAATGAGAGTATTTACATATTTTTGTATGATAGTTAAATGTGGGGTGGGTTTTAATGTTGAAATACATATAATATTTATATATGCAAATGAAATAAATGAATGTATATGTTTTGTGGATAAAAGTAAATATGTACTAGATATGTTTAATTAGATTATTACCTACACAAACCCCGTTTCAGAAATTTCCATTAATAATTTTGTTTTAGAGAATTAAAATAAATGGAATTTATTAATGAAGAAAAAAAATTGTTCCATTTTTTGAATTATAAGATTTAATCAAGTAAAAATTCAATAATTCAATTTTCGCTGATTATCAGTGCCGCTCCTAAACTATGATTTTTATGGACAGCTTTAAATGGTTCAATATACAAAAATAATATTTATGTTATTGGTTCATCATGATAAATTTATAAATACTATCTTTTCATCGTGAAATAGCTTGTTGAAGTAATTACTTCAGTCAAATTAGTGCCATATTTTTCGTAAATTTAAACCAAATAGTCCCAGATGATACAGAGAGCTTATTAAATGGCAACGAATATTCTGTTCAGTAAAATAAATATAAATGTTCAGTTAAATTGGCAGTAAAAAATGTGTGCGTTTTATGTTTTGTGTGTATTTTGAAAATAGAAAATTAATATTACATGTAAATAGCTAAAAACCATTCACAAAGACCCAACAATATTCTATAACATAATTTATATGATTTGTGAGTACCTACTCGTATATTGATAAAGGAAAACAAAAGAATTATAAAATACAAATATTTTTGTGATAATAAATTGTTTGAACAACGGATTTATCCATATTTTTTAATAATTTCTTCTTTCTGCATAATTAAGTTGAAATGGGAGCATTTAAACAACAGGTACCTCTAATTTATGAACCAATGACTATCGGAATGGATTAATTTTCTGATAATTATACTAAAATCAATGCTACATTACTTTATGCGGTTAAAGTTATAGTATAACTATAAAATATAAATATAATAAACATAAAGAAACTTTGAAAAACTTCGTTTCATTAAAAAATCAATATATTAAGAATGGCTGTGTAGCATTTTCTTTTTATTATTATTTTTTATATTGCCATTCATTAATGTCAATGCTATTTGCAATATCTGATATATATTACATATATTATACTGCACGTTAGTACTATTGTTATATATTATATATATATATTCTGAACCTGAAGTATATTGTGATTATGAGTAAAAACTAATGTTAATGGTTCGGGCAGGCTGCGGTTTAACGAAATAAGAAAAAAAAAACCACAAAAATATAAAATTGAGTATGAAATAAATGAATAGAAGTCACGCACGATATTTCAAAAAAGTTTTTTCAATTTTTTTTTTTTCGTTTTGTTTACAAAACATAAGCTTTTTTTCTTTGTTAATTATTATCTTTATCAGCAACATTAACGAATAAAATATAAAACTTTCAGCAAAGAGAAAGGATTTAGAATTAAAATAAACAATTTAAACGAATCAGCAGATAGGTACGCAATGATTTACTATTTAAGTACATACATATAATGCATTTCATAACTATAAAAATAAACATGTAAAGATAATGAATGATATTGTTTTTATACCTAAATAGATGTCATCATCATCAATATTTTGTTGATTGGCGAGCGTGGCAATGGCTGCCATAGCTTTACACAATTCAATCAATGAGGGTGGCGGCAATAATGCCACACTCAATGGTGTTCGAATTAATATTTCTCCCGACAACATTCAAGAGATAAACCACCTCTTACCTGAAACAAAAAGAAATAGAAAATAATAACATTAATATTAAATATTTATATCTACATTGAATGAACAGTCTTACAAGAAATTGTATAAATTATTTTTGCATTTATAAAAGTTTTCATATTTGTGTAGGTTTTTATATTCTGTGCTTGTTCTATTAATTAAATCTTAAAAGTTCAATTAAACCATTTTGATACACATTTTTTCTTTATTATATTATTTTTAAACAAAAAGACGAATGAATATTAAATGTTAATTAGACAATAGACATACAATTAATCAAATTATACTCGTACACATGTAACATTGGAAAGGCAACAGCCTCGAGACTCGCGCATAAAAAAAATAATTAAAATAGCAAAAGGTCTCGCGCAAAACATAATAAGTATAAAAATTGTTTATTTTTATAGTTTTATTATTTCTATTCACTTTTAAAAAGAATATTTAAAAAAAAAAAAATTATTACAAAATTTAAGAACATAAACTAGTCTTTCATTTGCTTAATTCTAATTTCTTTAGTTATTTTTAAAATTAAATGAAGTTTTATTTTATCTACATAATCGTTGAGCCTTCGTACGATGAAAGAAAGTTTTAATGCATTTAATAGAAACTGTCGCAAAGATCGTAATCAAATTTTGAAAAAAAAAGTATTTAAAAAAAGAAACATTATTCGATGACTATTAATTTATCTAAAAAAAAATTGTTCAATTGAAATTTGCATCACCTATAAACAAATTGGCCCGTTTCAATCCCATTGTTGATAGTCCGTCTGTTGCAAATTTAATTGTTAATAAAATACCCGTTGTCAATATATTCAACTTAATCAGTGCGTCCAATAGAACGGTATTTATGGAATTCACCACTATACACAATGATATAAGCGCCGTTGAATATTCGACTGGGTACTTTGTTGGCGCCACTTTGATTGATTTTTATATGATTTTCGTTCTCTTATTCCTCTTTTTTTTTATATTTAATTAAAAATAATTTTATTGAAATGAAAATTTATGACCGTGGAGTATGACTCACTGATTCATGAATTGCGCAGGAATCACGAATATTAAATTTTCATTTACGCGTTCTATTCAATATTAATAGAAAACAATTAAAATATCACTGGTACAGCACTTTCGTCACATTAATTATTATATAAACAATAAAAGAAAAAGAATTTAAGTGATAACAAATTAATACAAAATTATTAGACTGTATTTAATTATTATCGTTATGATTGAGGTCAGAACACAATCCCAAAAAATATGATTGTGAAATTCACCGTCGACGGTCGGTACCGTATGCGGTTAATTAATAATTAAAAATAATGTGAGTTTACGAGTTAACGGGCAAAATTGGCGAGATCAACACCAAAACAACACACATTAAACTCTGTACAAAGAGCAATAAAAGCCCCACACACTAAACAAAAAAAAAATCAATAACAAAGTCTGGCTTTTATATTTGCTCCACCATGCTGCCTGCTTTGTTGACGGTTAGGTGATGTGTTAGTTGTGTAATACTTTCGAATATTATTCTATTTGATGATGTTTTCTAATACAGATAAATATATATGAGCTTTTCGTTTTTCACGTTCTTTATTATTATTATTGTTATTATTATTATTATTATTATCCAAATTAATATAACAATTAATAATTGGGGTTTTCTTAATTTTTAATAAATTTCTATTAATTTTTTATGAAGATCCGTTAATTTAAACATTTTTTCAAAATAAGTATCGCGTAATGAGACAACGCGAAAATTCGACACTAGAAGAACACGGTTATAACAAAACTGTGCAGACTAAACTGAATATTTAATCTTTATACAATTTACTGACGGACAATATTCGCAAAGATTTTCCACCCGGCATCCAAATCATATACACAACACATACATTGAATGTACCAGCACACAGTGTTCATGACAACAAAGCTATAGTTCAATGAATATACATATATAAGTTTTCTGTGGTATATACATATTTGGGGAGAAAAAGAGAGAATGCTTCGATTCAAATTGTAAAGTTTCTCATTTCACTATTAAAATAATACAATGCCAAACAATGAATGTATGTATATATACTTATATATACCACATCTGAGTCATATTGCAAGCATATCAGACATTGTACCATATATAATAATATAATATTGTATATCGTCCTGATAGTTTCCTTTTTATACTTTCAATATATACAAAAGCACACTATACTAAGTTTATAATAATTTGGATATAAGTCATATGCAGAGGATGGATGATTCATACGATATTTTGATATATGACTTTGACTTCGAGTTTCGACTATATAATAAAATATGATCACCATAAAAGCTTTTCATATAAAACAGGTATAACATTTAACATATTATCGATAAAGATATACATATAATATATGTACATTTCGTACATATATAACCTTTGTAAACAAATAGCACGTTATACATATAGTATAATTTATAGCTACTTAAAGCTATTTCATGCAAATTTGTGTTTTAGTATTTTATTTAATGCTAAAATAAATTACATAATTTAGATTAATTAAGTAATCATTCGTCTATGTTGAATACATATTCTATACCAGAAGAATGATATTAAATTATGCAAGAAAAGTTACGGGTTGTTTTTAAACAAAACACTTAAATCATACGATGTTTATCCTAAATAATTTCAATAATATGAGTCATAGTTTGTAAAATATACCTACCTACTATATACAATATACATAAGTCAATACATATAAATGTATTATTTTTTCATGAATAACATTGAAAGAGCGGAAACATCTAATCTCTGTTGAAACATGAAAATGAAAGGCTTGCAAATTAAGAGCTTTGGAAGGAAAAGTAAAGACAGAAAAAAAAAGTTTTCTTTTGTGCTGATAGGGACTAGATAAGTTTGATTTAACATTAAAACATGAAACTTAAGGTTTCAGCTGAATGTATAACTTCATATAAATTTATGGAAATATGAGAGTTTGAAGACATTGAAGTAAATAAATGCAGTTTAGGAACCTGAGTATTTTGGAAACAATGACTTCATATAAATAGTAGTCATTAACATCAGTTGAAAGACATATGAAAATACCGTGAAAGACAAATAAGCGCTAACAAAGTGTCGTACAAAAAACTGACGTTCTAGAAAAAATTTGGGGTTATAAATACATCCATGTTTGCTAAAGGTCAGTTTTTTAAAAAAAAACTGTCACTTTGTCACCTCTTTTCACAGTATGTCATCGTCTGGACCTCAGAATCCTTTAATATTTTAAAATCTGTTAAAAAAAAGAAAATTTTGACCTAACTCCACTGAAAATTTATGAAAATTGAACACTTCCTGAATATTTTTGATTTTGCTTCATTTTTGAAAATAATCTAGTAGAACAAACAAATAAAAAGAATAACCAACGATTAATTAACAAAATATCTAACCATTCTTACCATCTTAATTTTCAAATAGAATGTTTTTGTTGTTAAACAATCCTTTAAGCAAATTAACTACTAACTTATTTTTCATGAAATTTATTAAATGATAATAATGAATCCCTTTTTATATCTGAATAAAATTGAAATTCTTCATAGTAAAATTCCATATAAACAACTTCCCTTAATATACGAATTAAAGCAGAGGTAAGTTATACAAAACTAAGCTACGGTACATTAATTATAATAACAATGACGTTGCCGTGTCGTCTTTCCACTAATATGCTAGGTGTTTATTACCATAAAATTAATTTTAATTGGAATTTCTTCTTCTTTATCATCTTCGTACTATTGTTTTTAAATATTTGCTATCAAGACATGATATTTTCCCAACTGAAAATATATATGTAGAAATGTTATTACATAGTTGAATATAATAAGCCTATTAGTATTAGCAACGCCAGGAAAGAAAAAAAAACAATAATAAAATATTTTTACAAAGAGACACCAAACAAGCATATTTTAACACCTTTCTTCTTTGTATATTTCACATGTAATTAAATTACTTGCATTGGGACTACGTAAAAACAAAGATTATTCTTTAGGCACGGTCCTTGGAATTTTTTAGGCATAGACTAAAGATCTCCAGTTAATATTATATATTCATTTTAAGGGTTCGTAAAGGTCATTTATTACTCATCTTACTTGACGCTTGAGTATCCAAACACTCGGGTAAGGGTTTCAGGAAATGCACTAATCTTTACAAGGGTTTCAAAATCATTTTTCAAAATTAAACTCTTTCATTTTGTTCAATAGAAAACCGTTTTCACATGAATATGACGAGGAAAATAATAAATTCACATCAATATGAATCATTGTAAATATAAATGATTAATTACTTCATATTTTCATATCTGTTCAAAACATTTTGTCAGTCAATAATATGATTATTAATTAATCATAGTTTATTTGACCAAACAAATTGATAATTAATGAAAATTATAACCGTGCTATTCCATGCAAGACGAAAAAGTACGGTCGGAAGAATTTTTTGCTTTAATGGCACTGGTGGTGAATGAGACAAAATAAATCCCGTTCCTTTCGCTTGCTCTCATGCAATCAAAGCAGAAAAACTCGACCGTACTTTTTCGTCTTGCATAAAAACAAAGGGCAAATCTACTATGAACATGATCAATTAAAAATAAAATAATTAAACAAAATTTATTAAAAATGATTCAATAAAACCAAACTTGACTGTTAAATCCGATCTCCGTCTTTGTTGTGAAACCCTAGGTATGTAACAGAAAGTTTAATCAAGATTAAATCGACTTGAAGATTATCAAAAAAAAAAACTCATATTCGAGAGTTACACTTGCATTAGTCGATGCTTACCGCCTGAGATAGCTGAGCTCGGTTGGACGAGGTTTAGCGCACACTACACCAACTCTAGCGAATTTGTATGAAAAATTATGTCACACGGATTATTGCCCGATTTTGTAGAATAAATAGTTACATTTTTTATCTCTGGCGGCGTTTGTCGTTTTTCTCATATGAAGCTCACACGTTTTGTATCCGCATGTTTATCGATATAGTGTTGGTGCGTAGCAGAAAAGAG
>JAABKK020000003.1:2269957-2291329 GCA_011634745.2 Catotricha subobsoleta
GATTTTTCGTGTTTTCTCCACGAATCGTGAGTTTTTAGGAAGTTTCCGCCAATAAAAAAAAAATCTTCAAAATTTCGGAAATTTCGGTTTTTTTTTGAATTTTTCATAAATAAAGTAATTGTAATTGGAAAAAAAATTAAAGACTTTTCAAGGAATAATTTCTTTCAAAGACTTTTTAAAGAATTAAAGGCTTTTCAAGTAGTGTAGAAACCCTGCTAAGTATGGAAGAAAGTGGAAATATAACTAAAACCATATAATTCTATCAGAAACCATATTGATACTAACAACATACTAAAATTTCAAAAAAAAATTAAAATTATAGCTACATAGATTCTTAAATTAAATATGATTTCTGGCTTTAAGTATGGAAATAAATTAGGAATTTATGGTTTTCATTAAGTATGAAACAAATATGGATATAAAATCAAGTATTGGTCATGATTTCTGAAATACTATGATTTTTATAAAGCGATTAATAAGTACTATTTTCGCCTATTATGGTTTTCCAGTAGAATAATACTTACATATTTGATATTTGGCGCTTAATGTTAGCAACAGTGGAGTTAAATATTCTAGAATAACGAAAGTGGGTTAAGCAAAATTTATGAACAATTTCGACGATCCGAATTTTTGAGATATCTTCGATTAAGGGTGTAAAGTTAAGCGGCTAGAAACTTACATGGGATAGACTAGACGTGTTATGCTTAATAGAGATATGATTTTTTTTTGTGCATAATTCTGATCCTATTCGAATATTCTCATTTAGTAAAAAGCAAATAACTATTTCACTATCCACTGTATTTTTGTGAGAGAAGAAAATATGGTATGAAATATAAAAAAAAAAAATGGTATATTTTGGCCGAATTATACCATAATTAATACCTTTCTAATCTTTCTATGGTATAAGTCTTTCATTCCATGCAAGGGTGTGAGTTTTATACCATCACACGAAGTATGATCTTTTTTATTCATGCTTTATACCATAGGCGAAGATATTACTTATGGTATAAGTCGACCAAAACATACCATGGAGCATACATGCACAGTGGGGGTTTCCAAAATACGATTTGCAGTCACCGCGGTTTGTTGGAAAAATAGTATCTTTTCTCACTTTTTCAAAATACGATTTACACTCATCGCGGTTTTTTCCGCGGTATTTGAGGACTGAAGACCTTTTTTTTTTTTTGTTCGTAACTTTATTTTGAGGCCGTTTTGCAATCGTCGATGGTTCGTGAAAGTTAAAGACCCTTTTTTTTTTTTTGGCGATGAAAAAAAAAATACCCTATCTTAGTTTTTCAAATGTACCCCTCCCTGAAATCAGAAAGCGTGTGCACCTATGCCATGGAGATTTTTTTTTTATTTTTATACCATATTTTTTCTATTGTTTTTTTTCTTCGCAAGTTTACTTTATCTTCTCCCTCTGAGAGCCCTGCGCCTGCCTGCACAATCTATTTCCACTCATTTACCGAAATATCGCCACACATAAAATAAAAATGCTGCAAACACAAAAATTCGTTTATCTATTATAGTTTTTATTTTTAATCTTTAATTACAAGTAAATGTTGTATAATTTTTTTTTTTACTTCTGTATTTATCGCATTCTGAATGACCGAACAATACAATAAAATAATATTTGTTTTATTTATTTTTATATTTTTTTTTTTTTTCGTTTTTTTATTTTATATTTTATTTTTTAATAGAATAATTCAAAATGTAACAAAAATCAATAAAATTATTTTTTTTTTCTTAAACTTGACATAATTAATAATATATTTTTTTTTTTTTTTACATTTTTCATAATAATAATGGTTTTTTTTTTTTTATATTTTGTTTATGATGAACATTTCAGCAAAGATATATAGTTAAGGTTTGTGGTTTGATGAGAAAATTATTTTGAGAAAATTGTCTTTAGCATAAATTTTAAAGGTTTTCTTTTTTTTTTTTTTTGTAGAGTCGAGAGTTAATTTCAAAGTACTTTTTTTTTTTGGTTGTTGTTCAAAATGGGGGGTAGGTATTTGTTTGCATTTCTTTTTTAAACGTTTGGATGGTCGTGTGGTGAGTGTGTGTGTGTGTTTGTGACAATTTGTGTGGTGGGATCTTTAACCGTTTTTGTAACTTTTGTGTTTCGGTTTTTTTTCCATTCTTTTCTTTTCCTTTTTTTTTAACAAAAAAAGGGAGGCACACTTAATTAATATTTTGCTGGTTACGGTAATCTTATTATGCTTTTATTTATTTTATTTTTTTTTTGTTATGCTTATCATTATTTTTAAAATTTCATACAAAATCTATTGATGCCTAGTGTAAAGTTATTTCTTTTTTTTTTTTTTTAATTTTTATTTTCATTTAGATTCATAATCAATAATTATTTTTTTTAGTTATTTATTTCTTTAAGTTTATCCATTAATTTCAATTGGTAAAAGTGCTTATATGCTTCATTTATCTTGTTAATAGTTTTAATACCGATGCTCAATAATTTAAAACCAAATTATACAAATTTGTGATTGAATGTTTGTTTGTTTGTTTTTTTTTATCAATAATAGAAATTAAAAAAAAGAAAAAATTAAATAAATAAATATTTGTTGATACGAAAGCATTAAATTCAATTGAGCTTTTTAAACATTTATTTATTTTCTTTTTCCATTATGTTTTTTTTTATTTTATTTCATTTTTTTATTTTGTTAATTAAAAACTAGTCAAAATGTCCCTTGTTAAAAAAAAAAAAAAACACTATCTTATTTTATTGGCACGAAAACAGAAAATAAGCCCCTTTAAATTCTGGAAGGCAAGAGTATTTTCATCAACGAGAATGAAATAGAGAAGACTGCATAATGTCATATTCAAAATTGAATTTTCAAATTAACTTTAAAACAAAAACGAAAAAAATTACAATAATAATGCGAAAGTTCAAAACAAACTACTTATAAAAAATTTCAATTCCTTTCCGAGTAAAATGTTACATATTAAAAAAAAAAAAAAAGAAAAAAGAAGGAAACATACCCAAGGAACACAAAAAAACGAAAGGTCACGATGACGTCACTCGGTCACGTGTTGACCACTCTGTTGTCATTGTGGTGCCACATATGACCATTATTGGTCATGAATTAGTCACGAATTGGTCATATGTGGGCACCACTCTGTGCTCCTTGGGCACCTGCCTCTGATTAAAAAAAAAAACGTATTTAAAGTATTTTATGAAATAAGTAGTTGAAAAGTCTGCATGAAAATCGTACTTTTTTCATTTTCTTTTTTTCTTTTTATTAAATAATGTGTAATGATTTTTATTTCGTTAGCGCACGTAAAACGTTATTTCTTAATTTCAAATTACTTTTTTGTGTTTATTTTGTTAATTTTAATGAAAAACATGATTATTAACAATTAATGAAAAATACAACCCATCATTTCCTACTGAAATGCGAATTCTAATTTACAAAATGAAAACATTTTTTTAAGAAACACGAAATTCACTTTAAAGCTAATTTTATTTTGTTTCTTACTTCGTTTTATTTATTTATTTATTTCTATATATTTTCTAGGAAATTTTTAAAATTAAATTTCCATTAGGAAGCAATTTTTTTAATTTTGTTTGTTTTTTAATTTTAATGATTTTGACTTTGAATATAGCGGCGCTTTTGGAAGCTGCTTTTGTAAGAAGATAATAAAATTCAATTGTAAAATTAATAATTATAATTAAATAACCATCCAATGGTTACATTTGAAAAGTATATTTTTTTTTATTTTTTTGACTGCTTTCACACTCGTATATTTTCAAGCAATATATTAACAATTTGTCTTACCTTTTATCAGAACAATGAGAAAAACATAATAATAAACATAAATAATGAGAAAGATAAAGGAACCAAAAAAAAAAAAAAACACATAAAAACATAAATATTGTTTCTAATAAATATGAACCGCATAGACGATGTAAAATTTATGTCCAATAATTTTGTTAATAAAGGACAAATTACATGTCATTTGAACCAAATAGTATCTTGCTTAAGGTTGAATTTCAGTTCTTTTCTTGCATAATTTTTCTTTTTTTCGTCTACGTTCTTCTTTAGTTCCGTCCAGAGATGGTAGTCTGGAAACGTGTCATGGAAAAGTTTGCCATATGGAAACGTTTCCGGAAAACTTTTCCACATTACGTTTCCATTGAAATTTCCGAAAATTGAAAAAAAAAACAAAGAATTAACTTTTAAAACAAATTTTGTAAATTTTGCGGGTAGTTGACAGTTTGTCACTGAATTGAATTTTATTTCATACATTTCGATAGTGTAAATGATCAAAAGTAAAATATAACAATTTTTTTTTGCAATTTTGTGTAATTTTAAGGGGATCTTCACATCCTCAGGCCAACGACTGCGATACGATTCTATGCTAATGAATAGCTCAACAGTATTTTTTATAAGGTTTTTCTTACAAAAAAGAACAAACAAACAACTTTGGAAAGGTTGCAAAATTTCCGGAAATGGAAACGTTTCAAAAATTTATCGTTTCCGGAATACGACCATCCCTGGACTTCCGTCTATGCGTAAAATCTGAATGAAGCCCAGTCACAACATTTGTTTTATGCTCGTTTCGGATTTACCCGCAATTGCGTTCTTACGCATTTTACTTCAAACAAAAGAAAAAAGAGCAAAAAATCATAAAAAAAATTAAAAAAAAAAATACCTAGTCAACAAACAATTGCGAAATAAAACATGAAAATAATTTGTTTTTTTTATGCAAAAACCAAAAATACGTAAATTTTTTGTTCATATTTTTGGTCACACTTTTTTTTTTTTTGTATTTAATTTTATATTTTATGGATTTTATAATATTCTTGATTTCTTATAAATCATTTATCTTATATAACTAAAAATACGTTTACAATATAATTGTTTTGCTCACAAATCCGAAAATTAAACTAGAAAGAAGATTAAATAAAATGAAAAAAAGAAAAAATATATATATATAATATTATGTGCGTACTTATTTAAAGAAATAAAACGCACTTAAAGTTTCAGAAAACATAAACATTGTTCTGATTGGTTGCTCTATTTATTTTATTAAAAGTTTCGAAAAGAATAAAACATCAATTAAGAGAGTTTTTATATCAAACAATTGGTTAGCCAATACATCCTTATGATGATCATTTACAAAAACAAAAAATAGAAGAAAAAATAACGAACAAAGCTTGACCAATAAATCAAGCACATCATAGTTTCGTTTTTTTTTTAAATGCATTAATTTAAAATACATTAGATTGCTATAATCTATGTAATTGTTACCGTATTTGATTTTCATGTCCGAAGAAATTACATATTTTATCATAACTGTCGTTAAAACACCGAATAATATGTTTGTGCCTAAGGACGCCAAAAATTTGATATTTTTTTGAAATAAAAAAGGTAATTTGAGCCAGTACCGTATTCTGTAAGACTACCAACCTCCCTCCCTCCTCCCCCCACATAATGCCAACATGCGCATCTTGTAAATTGAAATTGTCGTCAAGCAAATAAAAACTAAGGAATTAAATGGAATTTGCAGAGAACGCCCACACATCGATTGATAAAATATTCTACAAACTCGGAAAGCTTAAAGATTTCTAAAAATAAACATTCAATAAACTGATCCTATTTTACGAATCTGCTTTTAAAAATGTATGACAATTTTAAAACTGTACCCGCTTCGCCTTTTGATATAAAAAAAAAGCAATAAAAAAATAGCAACTTGATTGATATAAAAATTCTCTTTTATGATACGATTACAATTTTTGTTTGTTGGATAATTGAAACGGTTATTTTGGTTTTTTTTTTATATATTTTTTTTTGCCGCGAACGATAAGACGTTTAATTATTATTTATTTTTCTTCTTTTTTTTCTCTTTTTAAATTAATTAATTTAATTCTCACACACTGCAATTATTAATTTTACGTTTTTTTTTTGTTTGTTTATTCCTTATTTTTTTTTTTTTTTTTATTTATTTTTTTAAATTTTTTAACTACGCAAATCAGGCACTTTTATATAACTATATATTTTCATTTTTAATAATAATATTAATAATTAATATAATGATACAATTTTTGATGATTGATCAGAATAATGATGACGATGTTGAATTTTCTTCTTCTTCTTCTTCTTTTTTTAAACTTATTCATTTTTCTTTTTCGATAAACCATATTTTTTTTATTTTAAAATTTAATTTTTTGCTTGTTGTTGTTGTTTTCTTGAAATGAACGCACATTAAAACCATTCTTTTGTTACATTTGTTTGTTTGTTTGTTGTTTTTTTTTTACTCTCTTTGAATTTGTTTTTATTTTTGTTTAAATTTATTTATCGCTTAATTTATTTTTATATGAATCAAGTCGTCGTCGTCGTCGATATTTTGGTATTTCTTTCGATTTATTTCTTACAAATTGTTCAGTAGTTGACGACTTGAAAATTTACCCAAAACATAATTTATTCAGATAATTTTACATTTCAATAAAATATTTTTAATTATAATAAACAAAAAAACAAAAAAACAAAACAAAAAACAGTATTTACTTTTTATTTTGCTTTCGTTTTAGAAATTAATAAAATAATAATTAAGAAAACAATTATCCATTTATCATAATTGGTTAATTATTATATTATCATTATTACTTTTTTTTTCATTTTTTTTATTAACACTTATTTATATTTTATAGATTTTTAGCGCTTAAAAAAAAAAAGGAAAAAACTAAATGCAAAACTATTTATTTATTTCAATTTTATCTAAACACAATAAAGCAAAAAAATTAATTTCCGTTTTGTTTTCTTTTAATAGAAATTTTTGATAAAAAAAAGTTAATTCATTATTTTTTTTTTTTTGAGTGAAAAAATGTTGAGACGAACAAAAAGAAACAAAGAAACAAAAAAAGGATTACTAATTTTCTTAATAAAAAAATATTTTTTTTTTTTTTTACTCTCGTGTCGGCGCTTTTACTTTTCCAAAGTTTATTTTTCATCAACCTTTTATGATTTGTTTGTGGTTTTTTTTCTGTTTTGATGTGAATTTAAGTTGTTTTGCTGTATTGTCGTTTATTTTATTTTCAAAAGAGAAACAGAACAAAACAAAAACACAATTCTTTTGCTCAATTTTAACCGCTTGCTTGACATAAACTGTTTTTTATTTAAATTATGTTCTATTGAAAAAAAAAAAATTCTATTGCGCGTTTCACATATGAAGGTTTTTGAGATGTTTGGTTTTGTTTGTATTTTCCGATAGAGAAATAAGTCGAATTTACACAAAAACACGTGAGAGAGGTCTTCTAGTTTTATTCCAATATCTGCAAATAGAAAAAGAAAAGAAAACAGAAAATAAAATTGATTAAGAATTGAGTCTGTCGAAGAATGAAAATGGATTAAATTTAAATATTATGTGATTATTTTAGGTTATTATGCTTTTCTGAAATTAAATACTGGCTACAAAGTGCAATTACTTTTCATTATATTCTTTTTTTTCTTCATTCTATTAGGTCCATATTACACGTAAGCTGCCGAAATTACCAGCTGAAAATAAGATATTTCGTAAAGTAATGTGATCGGATCGATTTTATTTAAAGACAAAAATGTATGTATCCCAAAAACACACACATTTTTTTCACACATTATTTTTAGTATACAGCTTACGTGTAGTATGGGGGTCTTAGTTGAAGCATAACTTTGCATCAAACTAAACATCACCCAAAAAAAAAAAATAGATTTCAAACAATTTTCAAAATTATATAGCCCTACCACTGTTACGATATTAATCTTTGCTTATATTATTAGATTTGAATCGTGTTTCGAATGCAAAATTATTCACATCACAAGTGATGGTGACGTGATCCAAACTTCATTTAGTGCAATACAAAAAAATAATTGGTAAAATAATTAAAATCTATAAAGAAAATGAATGATTTCGAACAATGTTTTTGTTACTCCATCCACTGCACACACCACCGACGACGACATTCAGTACAAATACAGAACCGTTCTGATAAAAAATATTCTCTCTGTAATTAATTTTTTGATTTTAATTCAAACCGGTTCAGTTTTCTGTAACGAATGTTACACGCTAAACGTTTTTTTTTTTTAATCAAATGCTTGGATCTAAAGGAACGGCTATTATTAATTATGATTTTTTTTTTATACTCCCGCTTAATTTTTATAGTATAAGAAATGATCAATAAAACAAAAAATGTATTGCACAACAGAAACTAAAAATATGAGAAATTAAATTTCGATGAAAATCAAATAGTTGTTCAAATGCTTTGGACACGCTTTTCACAATTTCATTATATCGATTATGCCAGCGATTTAAAATAATTGTTTTGCATTAAATTAAACGAAAATTAGGACGAAAGAAAAATTGATTAAAAAAAATTACTTATTTTTACATAAAATAATAATAAAAGAAACGGAAAAAAAATTCAATATTAAATTAAATTAATGAATTAATTGTGAAAATGTGTGAAAAGGTACTAAGGGAAAAGAAAAAATCAAAAAAAAAAATCAAAAAAACATGAATAAATGGAAATGTCAAAACAAAAACACAAAATCACTGACATAATAAATACGACTTTATTATTATTTTATTTATAATAAAAATACAACAGTTTTATGTTTTCTTTTTTTTTTTTTTTTTTTTAAAAAAAAAGATATAAAAAAATCATTTTCACCATTAAATTAATTAAAAGAAAAGTTCTAACCTTTTAATGAAAAAAATTATGATTCCTCTCTTTATTTTTTTTTTTTGTTTTGTTTTTTGTTTGGTTTGTTTGTGTGTGTGTGTGTGTTTTCTTTTTTGTATTTTGTAATTTTTTTATATTTATATATAATTTCTGGTTGTTGTTGTTGTTGATAATTTTTTGTTGTTGTTGTTGTTGTTGTTGTTTGTATTACACTCTGCCACCCCATAAAATATTTTGTAAATTTAGTTGTTGTTGATTGTTTATTTTTGAAAATAAAAGCATCCAATGAATCTTTTGGTTTGTTGTTTTAAGAAGAAAATATCATAAAATATACGAAAGTAGATTGTTGTTTATGTTGTTGTTGGGTTGATTATTAAATAAACTTAAATATTACACACACTAGGCACACACACACACACACACACACACACACACACGCGAAAACAAGACGTGACAAATGTTGTTGTTGTTGTTGTTTTGCTGATGTGGTCACGTATTATGATGCAATGAAGAATTAGATGTTGTGGGTGTGTGTGCTTGCTTGCTTGCTTGCTTTTTTTTTCTGTGTGCGTTGCATTGAAAATTAAATTTGATTTTTATGATGATTGGTTTTTTTTGTTGGTTGCGTTTTTTGCGGTTAAATATAATTTATAGTGACGCGGTGAATGAATATTACTCTTTTAGAGTAAAAGACATTTGCCCTTCTTCTTCTTTTTAACTTGTAATGCGGCCCGAGTTGCCGTTTCAAAGACTTCGCGTACACCTTCTTTTGATTTGGCTGAACATTCCAAATAGGCAAATGCATTTATTTTTTCGGCCATCGCACGACCTTCTTGCGGTTTAACTGGCTCTTGCTTCATTTTAGCCAGTTCCTAAATAATTTCAAGAAAAAAAAAAAAACATAAAAAATCAAAATACATTACATTTTAAAATGACAATTCTGGAATTGCCATTAAAATTAATTTCATTATATGGCGGCTACAAACCTTAATTGTGTTGGGATCATTTCGCAGATCTTTCTTGTTACCGACTAAAATAATTGGAACATTTGGACAAAAATGTTTAACCTGAAAATCAATGTTTGAATGAGAAACATACAATTAGTAAATGAGAAATTATTAAATTAAATAATACAAGTTTCATTCACATAATCATAGCAACAAAACCAATTATTTAATCTGAAATGATTATAGAATATTCACTTACCTCAGGTGTCCATTTTTCTGGGATGTTCTCTAACGAATCGGGTGAATCAACAGAGAAACACATTAAAATGACATCTGTGTCTGGGTAGCTGAGTGGTCTAAGTCTATCGTAATCTTCTTGTCCAGCTGTATCCCATAAGGCTAATTCAACCTGTTGATTAACAATTACAATTAAATATATTAAACATTCGATAACATACAGACGAAGACGAATGTCATTATTTTATTATATTATATTATATTTATGTAGTTATATTTTTCGTTTGAATATATGTATTAATTTGTGAATCATGCCATTGTACATAATATACACAGACATTTCTACGAATCGACAATTGTGTGTATCCCTAATGTGTACCATTCGCTATAAACAATTTTTAATTCGCAAACATAACCGATTGTAATGCACTTTTATTTGAAAGAAAATATTGCCATATATGTTTATTTCTTTTGATGCTTATTTTATTTGTTCATATTTCTACATTTATGGGACACATTCCACGAGCAAACATGTAATATCATGTCCGGAATCGTAAACAGTTTTTGGAATTTTAAAAACGCTGGAATCATAAGATTTCGAAAGCTAGTTGAGACTCGTCATTTAAATTCTGTGAAAATAATCTTTCCTAAATCGCGGTCAACCATCAGCTTTCTAAATCTATTGGTTTCAAAGATATTAAATTATCAAAAAAAAAAAAATAGTTTGCAGTTCCGGACATTACATGTTTTGCGCGTGGAATTGCCCTTGCCCCATAAAGAAATTTCTTTCATCTATATTTCTTTAAAGATAAAAAAATAAATTTACACAAAATCATATTCGCATATAGCTCAACCATCTCATAAACATTTATGTATTACATAATGAAAAAGAAAAAAAAAACGGTCTTTTTTTTACAAAAATTCTATGAACTTATGTGGAGAATGACTCATGACAATTAATTTATTATAAATAAAAAAAGAAAAAAAAAATCTTTCGTCGCCATCGTCATAATAATAAATACCACAACACATCATTATTATAACCCGTAAATCACCGTCATCACTATAAAATGCAAAAAAGAAAAAAAAATTGAAGAAAAATAAACAAATAAGTACAACATATTTATAAGAATAGCAGCAGCAGATAAGAAAGAAATATAAGTGAATATTTTGCGAGAGAAGTTTGGTAAGTATTGAAACGTGTACGGTCGGTCGGTGTGTGTGTTGCGACTTATTTCGTTTTTTTTGTATTTTATGGCGCTGGTAAATACAAATACCAAAATACAATAGAGTAAAATGTATATCATAATTGTGTACACGGGTACGTAGTATTCTTTATATGCAAACCAAATAAATGCCAAATAATAACCGAATTTATAACAATTTCTAAACAGATTTTGTGCGAGATTATGAAAATATTAATAAATAAATGTAGTGGACGAAGAAAATTGAAAGAAAAACTTTAAATTAGTTCAATGTTTGTGTTTGGAACCGTTTTCATTTAACAATTGTTAAATTTTTTGGGTAAATATTCGTTCTGGATTCGGTTGGTATTTTTTTAAAATATACTTACAATTGAACAGACAAGAAAATATTTTGGTGGTTAGCAATTTATATGAATTTCTGAAAAAGTTTTTTCTTTCTTTTCTTTTCTTTTATATATAAGCATTTGATAGCAATTTCCGGTTCTAGGTAATAAATAAGATGTATATTTGATTTATAAGAATCTATTGTAAAAAAAATAAAAAAAATAATGATAAATGTTTAAATAAGCCAGGGTTGCGCGGTCGATAATTTTTTTTTAAGTATCGTCGATACCGATATCAATACCGATAAGTATCAATACTTATTAATTAAATGTGTTCTTAGATGCTATCGACGATACTTTTCGATATTGTTTTAATACTTTTAAAATCTATTAGCTTTCATAAAATATCAAAAATGCAGGGTAGAAATCATAAACAAAAAATCGTGTCAAATAATTCGATACTTTTGCTGAATGTAATTACATTTTTCGCTTAATTATGTTATTTGAATGATTTTTTGAAATGAATCGACAACAGAACAGACTTAAGACAATTCGATAACAAAATTGCCAATACAAATAATATCGAAAACTACAATTTCGATACTCCGCAAACCCTGTAAATATAAAAGTTAAAAAGTTATATTTCAACTTTTTTTTATTCTTCTCACGATTCCAATTTTATGTCAAACACACTTCTTTTTTAATACCACACACCATTATTATGATGAAGATTTAGATATGTTAAAGTGAATTGAAATTATTAACTTTGAAATAGCTCACAAACTCTTTAGGCACACAGCGGCTCAATACAATTATGATTGGCCGCGTGTTTAGGACTTGAACATTCAAAATAGAATTGAATTTAAAATTTCAATTCAATATAGCATTCAATTATGATACCTAAACGGATATAACTAATATTTGTTCAATAACATTAAATAGTTTGATTGATAATTAAGTTTAAATGTACTCATCTCAAAATGTTAGTTATGATATTTTTCTCACACTATTCATTTTACGCAATTGAATTGGTGTTTATGCGATCGAACTTGTATTGAATAAAATTATTCAAAGTAACAGATAATTGGGATTATATACAAACATATTATCTCGCAAAATTATTTCTCGCCTGAATAGATTTTTCTTTTAATGAAGAAATTATTTCACTGCTGGGCTGGGATTATGCTTTCAGATTTATACCCCGATATAGGCTTTAAGCTGGGCTTATAAATTTATTATTGTTAAATAGTGCGGAATTAATTAGTTATGAAAACCAAAACGAAAATTTCGCGACTCTCCAAAATTAATTTCGCTTACGATTTCGTTTCGTTTTCGTCCGGTTCCATTTTTTTTTTTTTTTTTTTTTTTTTTTTTATCATAAATAGCATTACAACCAATTTTATTGAAAAGAACCGCAATAATAAAAAAAAAAAACTTAATTAAAAATTGACAATCAAACACGAACTTTAAAAATTCAATTAATTAAAAAGTTCTAATCGCACACACACATTTTTTCTTTTTATTGTATATTAGATTTCAATTATAATTCAGTTTATAAATCGTGGCTACAGCGAATATTTTTGGAATCATTGAATAATTATACATATTGTTTTATGAAAACTCTTTGGTATCGATTTTTATGTGTTAAATGTAGAATGATATTATTCGCTGTTGTTGTTGTTGTTGTGCAACAAAAACAAAAATAAAAAAAAAAAAAATCACATACACAAACCCAAACACAAAAATCATGTGAGCTGATGATCGCGATATTTGTGTGTTGGTTTTATATTTATTTTATAAAAGTTTCGTAGAAAATAAAATGATTAATTAGTAAAGTTATATTGTATTACGAAACATTGAAAATATGATGATATAACGGGGCATATCTTGTATGTGATTTTTATTATAATTTTATTTAAAATAATTATGAAGGAAAAAAAAACAACAAATAAAAGGTTCTTTTATTTTAAGTTTTTCTTCATTTTTTTTTTATGAATATGAAAGCACACATTGTACGCAATAAAACTTTGAATAATAAGAGAAATGCAATGACTGTATTTGATTTGGTAAATTTAATTCGAAATTAAGCACGTATTTAATATGTTCGGTAAATTATTCAATATGTTCCAGTAAATAATCTCAATGTTCGATAAATTGTCTAAATGTTCAGTAACTCTCAATAACCCGCGAATTACTCCGGATTGGGATGAGAATGATAGAGTTTATAAAAGAAGAATATAACAAAGAGATCCCCACTTATCTCCAGTGGAGCCCTAGCGGGGGAAAAAGGTTATTCAACAAAATGTATATCTTTTTCTACCGAACATTGGGGACAATTTACTGAATATTTGGATTGTTTTCTACCGAACAAAAGGTTTTTCTTACTGGGTAGAATAAATAGTTTCCTATAGTTTTGTGTAGAATTGATTCGGATTTGAAAGCATATACGCTAAAAATATGAAAATGTTCAAATCATTCAATCATTCAATTGCGCTGATATTCCCTCTGTGTCAGAATCAGGATTGAGATTGTATACGGCCCAGGATTGGTTAATTTAAACAAGTTTTTGATGATTACTGATTAATTTTTTTTTTGTTGGTTTTTTTTAAATTTTCATTTGAACTATTTAACGATAGGTTTTGTTGATTTAAATTCATGAAATTATCTCTAATTAAATTTAAAATAAAATATAACAAAAATTACAAAAAACTCAGTTTACGTTTTTTCGTGTGCTATTCAATAAAAAAAAACAAAAAAAAAACCGAATTAAAACTAAATACACAAAATTAAAATGGTTAAAATTTGGTTCTAATGCGAAATAACATAAATAAGAGAAAAAAGTTTTTTTTTTTGTATAGATTTTAATAAAAATAGTGGAATATGTTTTTTTTTTTTTTATTTATTTTCCACACAGTTTTTCATATATGATAATAAACAATAGAGTGAGCTCTTATAACTAAATCTATTCTACTCAATTGAATTTCTGTTGTGGTGACGACCAATTATTTATATTTATAATTAAATCACATGCGATTCGTTTGGCATGTGATGAATTTCAATAGAAATTTGAATTATTAATTATTGTATTGAAACAAAATCAATTTACACAGAACTGATATTTTATGAATGAGCAATTTTGTGTGAATCAATTGAAAAAGTAGGTTTTTTTCTCTTTTTATTAATGTGAATTTGTATCCTGGTTTTATAGAATTTAGAACAATTATTTGTGATTAGTTTGAAACCTTAGTGAAAAACCATACAAAACAAAAACAGTGTCAACGGTGTTACAAAAAAAAAAAACCATACTAAATTTGTGTAAGGAATCTTGTTTTAATTTAGAAATAGAACATGTGATTCAATGGTTTCAGTATAATTTATTTTTTTTGTTTTTGTTTTTGTATGGATCGATTTCCGATTGGGTGGGTATTGCTTCTGAAAATGTTATGAACTTAGGTGGTATTGTTTTATGGTTTTTCAAATTAAATCTATATCAAATCCACGACACTGAAATTAGTATTGGTTTTTGGTATTAGATTGGATACTATTTTTGATGGTATGGATTTTCAGAATATTTTCAGTAGGCAAATCAGATTATTCGGTTCGCAATTATAAATAAAATAGAATGTAATGCAATTTCTCAATCAGTGGGTACAGAAATTATTACGAATTATTCTTTTTATTTATTTTATTTTATTTTATTAATTCGACGACAAAATCATTCATTTATAAATGATTTTATTATTCAATGATACAACATTTTCATTCAAACAAATAAAGTGCAAAGTGCGCGATCATAGCAAATAATTCGGTATCCAATTCAAATGTATTAAAATATAAATGTAAAATAATTAAAAAAAAAACAAAAATAATTGACTGATTAAAATTTAAATCGAAAAGAAACTGGGGTCACAATATAGTTAACTTCGTAAGACCCCGATGACACGTTTAACCAAAAAAAAAACCGAATGAATCCCTAGAAGACAATTGGGACAATCAAATCTTTCAAACATTTCAATTGAATTGAGGAGGAAGTACAAAAAAAAAAACTGTAAATTACTATTAAATTGAAGTGAACGTTCTCACAAGAAAATGCATGACATCAAAAATTTATTATTTATTATCATTTAAAATATTAATATTATCGTCGCAGTTCGTCATGTTAGTTATTCGGTAAGCAGATAAAAAGCTAAAAAGAAAAAAAAAAAAAAAACACCAAATATTTATTACTTCTTATTATTTCGTTTTCATTTTCATCTAGTGTTTATTTTTTTTTTTTTTTGTTCTCTTTTCTTATATGTTTTATAATAAATTATAAGATCGAAATATGAAAATGTATGAGAAAATATTTATTTTTGGTTAATTAAGAAAGTCAAAGATCCAAATATTTATATTTGTTTATTATTTGTAATAAAAAAAAAAAAAAAAAAAAAATTTAAAACTGGTCATTGAACTAACTGGGTGTAGTTGAAAGTTTATTCTGGATTCTTGTGTTTGTGTGTGAGTGTGTGTGCATCAAAAATCAAATCATTTTTCATTATGCATTTTAATTCATTTTCCGAAAAGATTTTGGGTCAAGGAAAAGTGAAAACGAATGTTTTTTTTTAAACATATTTAAAATTTTTGTTTTTGATGACTGTTGTTCCGAAAGAATTTGTCATTCAATGCTGTGGCGATTTTATTTAAATTTTTTTGTTTTTGTTTTCTTTGTAAGTTTATGGAACAGTGCGCAACTATAAAAATATGCTCAAAATCAGATTAAATTATAAGTATCCAGTAAATTTAACATCTGTCAAGAATTCGTAGCTACATTTAAAGAAACATAAGTTTTTTTTGTCATAAATGAATGGATTTACAATCAAATAATCATAAATGTGGATTTCGGTAATCACATTTTACTATTTTAGATTTAAGTGTAAGAAAACCGAAACACTTCAAATATAATACCGCTTCATATAAATGAAAAAAAGAACGGAAATTCAAATTGGATGCCAAGCCGAAAGGTTGAAAACAATTTACTAAACTAAATATAAATTAAAAATAATGAATGGCAAGATTTGAAAACATTTTTTCTTTTTAACAAATTTGGAATGGAAAACGAAATAATTTCACATGTACAATTTTAACATGAAGTTCTCTATTATAGATAATACTGATAACGTCAACAAAAGAATGACTTCATCACAGCCGTCGTTCGTGTACTTAAGACGACGACGACATCATCATCAAATTCATTATACTTATTCTTGAAATGCACTGACATTAACAAAAAGGATTTTTTTTTTTTTATTAAAGTAATACGAAAAAAAAAATCAAAGAGAAAAAAATGAGATACTTATGAATTAGAAAAAGTTATTTTTTTTTATTAGTTTTATTAATCATGAAATTTACCTGTTTTCCATCGACTTCAATATCAGCCACATAATTCTCAAATACTGTTGGTACATAAACCTCTGGAAATTGATCTTTACTGAACACAATTAGTAGACATGTTTTACCACAGGCTCCGTCTCCCACGATAACTAATTTTTTGCGGATGGCCGCCATTGGTTCTATAAAAAAATATATTTATGCGAATGGAAAAAAAAAACAAAAAAATAAATAATAAAGCAAAAATGTTTCACGTTTGCTTAAATTTTTTTTTTTTTATTTAAATGACACTCAAATTGATTCTTTTAGTTTACTTTATGGAACACAATTTCTAATCGCGTAAAACTCAATTATTTAATGAAAAAAAATAATAAAGAAAAACAATTTTTTTTTTCCACTACTGCCTGTACCAAATGATGGATTTAAATAATTATTATTTTTTATATATATAATATTTTTTTTTTTTTTTGGTGTGTTGTGAGAACAACGCCTTTATGACGAACACGAACGGGTACAGAGTAAATTCAAGCTAATCAAATACAAAATGGCGTCGATATGAGTTTTGTTTGCGTGTGTGTGCATTTCTATATAGAAAGAAAAACTATTTGATATTGAATGGTTGGTAGCAGTTTTTTTTTTTTTTTTAATTTAAATGTGAACGCTTCAGTTGTCAAATGTAACAAAAAAAAGAAAAAGAAAAATGAAAAAAGGAATTATGAATGAGCCATAAGTACTTATAGCATAGGTGTATATGCAGTATGTGTGTTAGGTAGATAGATTACAGTGTTATTTCTTATATATTGTTGTTATCGAGCAAATTTCAAGGATAAGGAGAAAGACCGGAACATTGAGAAAGTTACGAGGTCAGGTTGTTAGTGGAAAAAAAAAAAAACAAAAGTCACTGAATACTTATGGTGATTGGAAAGGAATTTAATTAAAAAATTTCAATCAATTTTTTTTTATTGGTTTTTGAAAAACAATTCTGAAATAATGATGAAATCTGAATGGAATCAAGTTTTTCTTTCCACAAAAAAACTGAAAGTCTTGCTAAATTGTTTGATGTGAGAATACTCTTCGATTGAAGTACTATTATGTTGATTAAAAGTCAATGATGAGTATTTGGACAAAATTAAAATTTTCTTGCGACTTTTGTTTCAATTAAAACATTTCCTTTTTGATTATAAAAGTAGATGCACAAAATCCAAATCAGAATGATAGGTTGGGCTCTAGTGAAAATAACCAGTACAATAAATCTTATCGTGGAAATTCTACGAGCAAACATATGTAGGTGTCCGGAACCGCAAACAATTTTTTGATAATTTAATATCTCTGAAACCAATAGGATTTAGAAAGCTGATGCTTGACCCCGCTTTAGGAAAGATTATTTTCAAAGAATTTCAATGACGTCTAACTAGCTTTCTAAATCTTATGGTTCCAGAGTTTTTAAAATTCCAAAAATTATTTGCGGTTCCGGACATTACCATGTTTGCTCGTGGAATGTGACCCTACAATTAAACTGGTCTATAATCCGTAACAGTGTCTACGGGCTACCTATAGTTCACGTCTGATGTGTTCCTGATCTCGTTTTACTATCGGATGAAAGAATATATCAAATATAATCATTTTATGGTTTATGATAAGTAAATTTGCACAAATTTTAGAAGAAATTATTGAAATTATTGAAATTATTAACAATGTTAGTGCGGTCTAGTAAAACTACATACATATAAAAATAAATATACAGGCGATCAATAAACACACAATAGTTTGTTTTTATATAGAAACCGATAAACACAAACAACACCCATTCTTAAACTCATGGTCTTGAGGAAAATGAATTGCGTAAATAAAAACAGTAGTTATACGTTTAGAAACCTACAAGCCAATTTAATCCAAAGACCGGCTTATAATAATTTTTTTTTTTTTTTTTTACCAAATCCCTAACTAACATTTAACTAATTATTGCGATAATTGTGAATAATAATGTAACTAAAAAAAAGATTTTTTTTATTTTTATTTTCAAAACAAATAGAAAATCAGAAGAAAAGCAATAAGCAATTTAAAAAGCACCACGATAGAAATTTTGCAAAGCTAATAAAAAAAAAATTAAATTAAACAGCAACATAAGTAAGTAATAAAAATTACGATAGAATTATTTAAAAAAAAAAAAAAAAAATTGTTGATTTTGATAATTGAATTTGAAAACACACTGAATTTAGTTTAAAACAAATTTCTGTGGGGCCGGTGGCCTTCAATTAAAACATTTACATGTTAGTTAAAGCAACAGAATTAAAAATAATAAATACGATAATTCGACTCTTACGGTTTGCGACGACGACGACGTATGCTGTACTACTATATATATTTTTCTTATATATGGCAAAAAGCAAGCGATTGTAAAGCAACCTACAAAATACCTGTATTAGTTGGAGCTGAGGCGCATGAAAAACACCACATTACTATAGCCTTCACCACATGCAATAACACAAAAAGTCTCTACCTTATTTTTTAATGCACAAAACAAACTAAAAATTTGGTTAATTATATTGTAAAAATTTGCAGTTTTAAACACTTTATTTTTCTTTTTTGGCGATCACGACACGACACTATGACAAACACTAACACACTGATGATATTGCATATAGAATTAATGAAGACAGAAATTTTCAATCTGTCAACATAATTATTACAATTTGTACGTATGTTACCAACTTGTGCATATAATAATTCCGATTGAAAATAGATTTAGGTTGGTTCGGTGATACTGTATTATCGGTAATTCGATAAATATTTGGTTTTAAATGTATTATTGTTTAACCATTTTCCGGTCTCATTTAAAAAAGGGATGCAATTCGCGATCTGCAATCAACAAGTTGATGCTAGTGGTTAAATTTTAAACTACAAAAACACAAAAGATTTCGACAGTACTTAGTAGGGCTGTTAATATCCGTCAAAATTGAAAACCGGATAACCGTTTTTAAACTATCCGGGAAACCGAAACATTTGAAGATCCGTAAAACCGTTTAATTACCGGAAAACCATCAATATCCGAAAAACCGTCAAAATCCGTAAAAACGTCAATATCCGTAAAACCATCAAAAACCGATAAAATTCGTCAATATTCTAAAATTTGCCAATAAATATTCGCGATCTGCATGCTCATTAGGCGGCAGCACTTTCTATGCTGAAAAAGTTGATCAGAACTATCAATCACAAAAAAAGGTGTCATGAACTCTCAAATGGCTTATTCTGATTGGTTGTTTGTGTAGTTCAACATTTAACCACTAGAGGCGACTCCTTTGTTGCAGATCGCCAATACATTATTTTGATTTGCAATATCTTTATGTGAGGGCTCACATACTCTCTGCTCTTCAATCTTCTCTCAATCTACCTAAGTAACTATAACTAGAACTACTCAAATTGAACAAAACCAATTAAACTAAAGTATAAACTTTATAAATTATCTGCGTGTATGTGTGTGAAATAAATTTTAAAATACATCTATGCATTACCGTTAGGTATGAAATTAAACAACATTAATATATATCGGCTGCAATATCTAGAATACTACTATTTTTTAATGCGAACAGTAGATCAGATCAATCTAACCATCAAAATCCGTAAAACCGTCAATATCCGTAAAATCGTCAATATCCAAAAAACCGTCAACCCGGATATTTTGTGTTGATGCAATCCGGATAACCGTATTTGAAATATCCGGATATCGAAAATCCGGGTTTTATTAACAGCCCTAGTACTTAGTACTAATCACCTTTATTGGACGCTTGACAGTTCTGATCAGCTTTTTCTGCATAGAAACTGCTACCGCCTAGTGAGCATGCAGATCGCGAATTGGTACACTACTTTATTATTGTTATATACCCTATACTTTATCTGATTTTACGAACAGTAAAATACATAATACATTTTCTATAACAAAATAATATTTTACATCTCACAAAAATCTCCCACATGAAAATCTTATAAATACAGTATAATCTGTCCAAGTGGACCACCCAATATCCCGCATAAAGTGGTCCACTGGTCCATGGTCCACTTAGCCAATTTCCTTCAGAATAACACAAATAACATAAAATGAATGTACATTTGCATTTAATAAAACAATTTGCATAATATTTGCAATATAATATACATAATATAGAGGTAACATAGAAACTGGTCCACTTAGACAGATTATACTGTATCTATAAGATATAGAAGATTTTTATGAGATGTGAAAGATTTACGTAAGTTAGGAAGATTTTTATAACACGGTGGACGTGGAATATTTTCGTAAAGTTTGGAAGATTTTCGTGAAGCGTGCATGGAAGGTGATTCACATATAAAACCTTCCACATGTTATAAAAATCTTCCATATCTTACGTCGACCTTCTTTAAGAAAATTGGTTTTTCTTAATTAAAATTCTTACGGATTGTTTCCAAACCCTATATATTTTCAAGAGGCGACATTTTCACGTTTAATGGTGTGGTCGATGACCAATATAGTATAAGTATTATCTCCATACGGCCACTAGTTCCCAAGTTAAAGGGGGGGGGGGGGGGGGGGCAACAAAATAAAAAAAAAAAAAAATTAAAAAAGAACTTTAATTTTTCCA
>JAABKK020000003.1:2291429-2301742 GCA_011634745.2 Catotricha subobsoleta
TTTCACTATTTTAAAATTTAACTTTTTTAAAAAAAATGTTTGCTCAAATTTTTCTAAATTTGAATGTAGTTTTCGTTATATTTTTTTTTTTGTGATATTCAAATGTTTTTATAGCAATTAAATTTATATTATCAAAAATACATATTTCATTTTTGGAATTTTTAGTTTGTGACGTGACATCGGGGAGGGAGGGGGTACGCACTGATGTGACCATTTGTGACAAAGAGGGAGGGGGTGTCTAAAATCAACCAAAAAAGTGTGGCGTCCTTTATGGACAGCCCCTACACCCTATCTATTATTCTATTTGCCATTCCGGAAATAAACTGTCGAGAGATGCTTCTCCGCGCTTAATTTTATTTTAAATATCTTACGTAGCAGTCTCAGTGAATAATTTGGAAAACATTTTACTGGTTAAGTTGAATTCAAATTTTATGATTTAAAATTAATAAAAGGAATATGATATGTGAAATTTAAATTAATGTAGCTCGATAGATAAAATGAGACATACATCAACGAACACTTTTGTTAAGGTGATATTATATCACAACTTTTGGTCAGAATTCCCCTGCAGAAAATTTCACACGTTTTCAATATTTTCTTTAATAACTTTTTAACAGAAATTAACGACATTTACGACATGTAGAACTTTATTAGCTATTTCTTCTTCTTCATACACTATATTCTAAATATTTCTCTAAACACATACATAGTAAAAAAAAAAAAGTTTGAAAAATTATAAGAAAGACATAAATACATTTCAGTCAAAATATCACCAGAGCATGTAAAAAGTTCAAGCTTTCAGAATATATATATTAACTTTGTAAATCCGGTCACGGAATACCCAGAAATATGTTCCACTAGATGGCCATTTTTCAAAATTTTGACTATATTCAGCCCGAGATTCTGCCCCCTTAATGATATTTTTATTTAAGTGGTCCTTTGCAACCAAAATTTAACAAAAAAATAATAATTCTTACTTCTTAATTTTATCATTTTTGCTGTGAAGATAGCAGTTTTTGCCTTATTTTATTTTATTTTGGAAGTTTGCACATGTTAAACTCGTTATTTCTTATTTCTTACTTCTTATTTTTTTGTTAACATTTTGTATGTAAAGCACCGCCTAAACAACATCTCAAATAAACTCTATCACATATACAGAAATAGAAAATTCACAAAAAAAATTCTCGGACCCGCTTCGGAACCGCTCCAGAACATTAAATTATCGTTATGAACCTGAACCGAACCGTGAACCATTTTTTTATTTTTATTAAATTTTGGACCAGACCCAAATTTATATTGGATCCGGTTCGACTCCCTGCTTTTGGTATATTGACCGTGAATATCCGATCACTGAATCATGAGAGAAAACTCAGCGTCTTTTAGACCAACCACCAATATCCTGTCTGCCACTGAATTCGAGAAAAAAACATGAAATAATTGACGAATCACAACTAATTGTGACTTTTATTTTAAATTTTTATGTAAAAATTAATTTATACCATATTTTTTTTCTTTTTTATATAACCATTACTTTGATCTTCTCGCATTTCTACTTGCAGTGTGTATAGTGAAAATATCCACTATAAACTGCGACCTATAAATTAAAAAATATTTGAACAAAACAAACAAATAAATTTCAAATGAATTGAATATTTTTCAGGCAATAAATTCTTCATCGAATTTTTGTTGTAGGTATTTGGGTTTGGAAACAATATATATATGATACAGCAGTGTTTATATTATACAAAAAAAAAAAATATATATGGAAAAATGTTGAAAAAATGTTAAAAAATACGTATGTAGTATTTAGTTTCCTCTTTATCCGTTTATTCCCGCGTTACAATGTAAAGTACATTTGTATATAATTCATAACTATATATAGTAAATCCGAATTAGATCTATATATTAAAATACATATTAGGGTGACCAGGTTTTGTATGGAGATTTTTTTTTTGGGAAGTATACCTCAAAATATTGTTGTATTTGGTGCATAATTAAGATTGCCAAATTTTGGTGCCGATAGGTTAAGGGGAAAACGTCCCCCAAGGCGCCTAAAGTTGATTTTAAGAAAATCTATGAAAAAAGCAAATACACAAATACAACAATATTTTGAGGTATGCTTCCTAAAATTCGAGAATGTTGAAAACCCGGTCACCCTAATATACATATATAGTTAGGTAAATAATATCAAGGAATAACCGCATTGCATATTGAGTCAATACACAAAACACCGAAAAATGAAAATAACAAAAACTCAGAATGCTTTCGAATTGGTTAAATATCGATAGATAAATAAGTATATAATAATAGACTATAACAAAAAAAAAAAAAGAGGAATCAAAATAGAATAGAAAATAATAAAATTATGTATATAAATTATATAGAATTGTTGTTTTGCTCTCAATTTTTATGTATAGATAAATCGTAAATAATACCCGAATTGCAACAAATATCACGAAGTATTTATTCTTCGTGACAATTATTTTGTATGGCTATGTTTGTTGGGAGGAAAACAACATTTTTTTTTGTGTGTGTGTGCATATTGTTTTTTTTTTTTTTTATATATGCTGCTATTGTTGCTGCTGCTGCCACCATTCACTGGGAAATACAAAAATCCGAAAATAAATAGTAACACGCCGCGCGCGTTTTATATGGTAGTTCCTGGGGTTTAATTATTATTATTTTTTTTTTTTTTGGAAAAATTGAATAAATTGTAAATACCTTGCGAACAAAAGAAAAAAAAACAAATATTATTGGTTTTTCATATTTATTAAAAATTTATCATTAAAAAAAATGAATAATTATGTGATGTGATGTGGAAGAAATTTTTATTTCATGTAACTGCCCATCGATACATTTTTACTGAAATATATACATATATTTTTTTTTTGTAATTGAAGATAAGCCGTGTTCAAAAGTAATTATTTATGCAATTTCCAGTATATAGAATTTTGTAAATTTTTCATGTTCTTATAATTATACCTACTTACCAAATGAACAGAATAATAGTTTTTTTTTTTTTTTAAATACTATTCCCGATTATATTACTTAATAATATTTTCGATTAAGTGTATTTACAATTTTGACTTCCTCTATCTGTCGTGCTTTTCAAAATATCTAATTTACAATTATAGAGTACAAGCCAGGGTTCGGTTTAATTCATGAATTAAATAAAAACGTCAATTTATTTGAAGGAAATGAATTAATTCGATGACAAAATGTATTAAATGAAGAAATGTGAATTAAATTATTTAAAAAAAAAAAAAAAACATTTGTTTTTAATACTAAATTTCATTTCTAATGCATTTTAACGTATTTTTTAATATCTACATAAATTTATTTTTCAACTTTTGTTTTATTTAATATTTGATTGATGAAAATAAAAGCTTTGACGATTTATTAACAACACCCATAATCGATTGCGCAATTTTGAATGACAAACTAAATAAGATTTCAGCATATTTATGACATCGAAATATAAGGCTTTGTTGGCACTTCCACCATTCAGACGACACCGACAGACGAACGAATTACGCAGGATTAACAAAAGTTGGATTAAGCAAATTTCAAGAATTTCAAGTTTTTTTTTTTGATCGTCAATTAGAGTGAATTTGAAATCAATGAATGCAAATTTAACTTATTTAAAGAAAAAAAATAAAATTTTGTTCAAGAATTTTGTTTAATACATTTTTGTTAATCTAGAATATCTCATTCGTCTGTCGCATAGCATTCCGGTTTTTGTAGTATGCTCATATAGTTTAACTCCTGTGTAATTTTTTTCTTTTTTTTTCTTTTTTTTCTTTTTTTTTCTTTTTATTGCACTGTAAAGTATGCAGAATTGCAGATACAGATACAAATATGTTTTAAAACCTATTGACGCTGATTATTAGAGCATCTTGTTCTTGCTTGTGCTTGTGTATAATAAATTTATTTTATAATTTAATTCATTTAATGCGAAATTGTGAATTAAATAAAATAAAAACATCAATTCAGAATTAAATCATTATTTAATTCATTACTGATTAATTACTGAGTACAAGTTTTTGTTGCTTATTATGCGATGTATATGCAAATACAGAAAAGATATTATTTTAAGAAAATCATACGAGCTATTCCATTTTTATACCTTTAACAGAGACTAAATTACGGATTTTGAGCAACTACCCGATTTTGGGAAAAAAAATGCTTAAGAAGAAAAAATCTGTTGTTTTTACTTTTTATTTTTTTTTTCCCATCGACGATCGCAAAACTGCCTCAAAATAAAGTTGAGAGCAAAAGAAAAAGGTCTTCAGTTTTCACATACCGCGCGGAAAAAACCGCGCTGTATGCAATGCGTATTTTGGAAAAGTAATATCTCTTTAATATTTTCTTTTAATCCATATTCATATTACAAATAATCGGTACTACCTCTTATTTTAGTCTCTGCCTTAAACATTTAACAAAATCATTAAAACCATTTTATATTGTTCCTATATGTATGTTTGTTAACGTTTTTGTTATTATAATTATACCGCGGGTTTACGCTCTATATTGAATTTCACCAATTTATTTGTACATAATTCTACAAAAAGTATATGTGCTCGTTTGTCTCTTGTAAAGTTCTTGAATCTCTTCTTGTTTTATATACAAAAAAAAATCCACTTTACTTTATCGAAAAGTATACACATGTTTAAGGAATAGAATCAAAAAGATTATAATATTTATTTTGTCATCGAAATGAAAAGATGGTTTTTTCTTATTCTTATTTTTAAAAACGTAAGGTATACGCTTTACTTTCTGTTATATTATTATGTATTCGTCTTTTATATCTACGTATTATTATTTAAAAAAAATAATAAAGAAAATATGAATGTACGACAACGACTTACATCTTCAAGTTAAAATATAATGTGAAAAAATCAAAACCTTAAGTCCTTTCTAGTTTAAATCCAACCACTAAAAACTATAACTTGATCAAATAGGAGGTCAAAATGATATTAAACATCTTAAAAATATGCATACATTTTTTATATTTCTTACTGTTTTTGGTATTTTGAGGCAATGTTATTGTCAACCATAAAATTTTAATTAATCGGTTATAAACTTTTAAAAAAGTGCAAAGTAAAATTTAAAAAAAAAATATTTTGCAGCCACGAACAAAAAAATCAACAGACATCAAAACCAAAACAAAGTATAAAGCAAATATTTTGAAATTTGTGCACAAAGTAAAATTGTACTTTATAACCAAGATTTACTTTGTACAATGTATTATTTGTTGCTTTGTCAAAACTTCGTCACAAACCCTATAGAAAAGTAGTCTGGCATAGGTCTGTAGACTGTTATTGGTTTATAAACCGACTTTAGACTATTTTTGGTCTATAAACCGTCTATAGACGAAACATTAGACCATAAGACTATTAGAATCCAAAGAGGTCTATTCTATTTGCGTTGACAAGCGATTTGGTACCATATCGCTCTATACAATTAGGATCAAAATCGCCTCCCACCGCAAATGGAATAAACCTCTTTTGATTCTAATAGACCGGTTTATAGACTATTTCGTGACTACTTGCCTATAGGGAAAGTTATTCAATGTTTACTTTGTTACAAAGTATTATTGCAATCAAATTTTATTTCTCACTTTGTTACAAAGTAAATCTGAATACTGGCTTCTAATCAAAGTAAAATTAATTTTGAACAAAAAAAAGTAAATTTTACTTTGTTCATAGCTTTAAATTAACTAAAAATAAATGTTTTTTTTTTTTTAAAGTATAGAACTTGCTGTTTTCAACTTATATAATGTATGAGCTATTTCAAAACTGAAGTAAAAAGCATAAACTTTATAGTAACGATGAAAACATGATTTTAGCCATTTTACCATTCATTGTCTTTCGAAGAGACGAATTACGATTAAATGTACGTTTGTCATGAATCATGATATAAAATGAAATAAAGAAAAATGGTTTTTATTACCGATTCAATATAATCATATCAAATTAAATTTGCTTTACGTTCAAATGGCAATTTGTGAAAATTTACTACTGCAGAAACTTTATTTAGATTGATTTTTCCGACTGTTACACAAATATTTTCTCAAACATCAATACAGATAAATGCTTCCAAAGTAAAATAATTAAAAAAAATTAAAATTCACCTGTGCTTAATGTAGTGTTTCATTTTTTTATCCGATTTACGTACTTCACGTTTATCGTTTACATACAAAAGAATTATTACGAGAGTTTTCTTGTATTCAAAAATATTTTTTAATGTTATTTTGTTAAACAAAAATTTTATTGAAACATTTATTTTTTCTTTTCTTTAACCCTCTTATAACTTCCTGACTGCACAGAGGCATAAAGTGAATTATGTTTTTGTTGGGAAGTTTTTGAAAGAGCCGTATTACGCTATGATAATATCAGCTTAAAGCGCATAAAAGGACTTATTTGTCATGAAGTGTAAAACTACAAAGTTTCCATTCGTTCTATATGTATCTACTTGACGTTAATGGGATAAACAAACATATACAATATACATAAATGTTAAGTTTAGTATCTAGATACGTACCTAAGTGTACTAGCATACTTTATTATTTATCATGTTAATTTTTTTTTAGATGAGTTTATTTGGTGCTTGTAAACCATATCCAAAGAAAAAAAAACTTAAATACAAACTATATTTAAACATATTATTAGAATTAGTTATGCATATTCAATTCAACGGTCATTTGCTCTTCATAAAATATTAAATGGTTTTTGTTATGAATGAAATTGGTTGGTGTGAAATTGATGTATATATATCGTAAAACACAAACAATTGTGGTTAGATTTTCTGTAAATTTGTTCACGTCGTCTTTCATTCAGAATTTATTTACTGTCTATCCCTTATGGTTTTCTTCAGTCTTATTTATATCGTTTTACTATTCATTTTTCGTTTGTATTGTGTTTTAATTCTTTTGCTTATCTCTAGTTTAGATTCGTCCTTTATCCTATAATATAAATATTCCTGTATTCAATGAGCATCAATTATTATTTATTGCTGATCGTATTTATTTGTATTGTAAGCCATTTATGTTTTAACGTTTAAGTAAAAGTGATTCATTCAATAAACAATTCTTTGCAGAAGTTTTTCGCAACAACAATTCAAAGGATATCCAAATTAAAATTGAATTTCGTAAAAGCTTTTTCACTAGGGACTCTCTATAAAAACATTCAGAATGCATGGCTCAATGATTTTTACTCACACACACCAATTATATGATAACGTACTTCAATACGTTGGCCATGCAATATGTGAAAAAATAATTTTAATATTGCAGTAGGCATCACTATTAGAAATCGTACTTCATTATTAGAGTGGATCGACTTTTTTTTTTCATGCCTTCATACCATTATTTTTTGAAAAACATTGAACTCATACAAAACACCGATTAACTAAATATTTTTTTTTTTTTTTGATTTAATATTGTAATAATTAAGAGTTTTATTAAAATTTTGTTACTTGAAATAAACCGTACCGTTAGTTTTATATTATGTCCTGAAATTGCTGGGTTTATACGCCAGGAAAAAATCAGTAAATTCAGTAAAAACTCAGGAAATTTATTATCGTAGGAAAGAGTCAGAAAATTGTCACTTCAATTTAGAAGAATTATGGCGAATTTCGTTTTTTTTATCGTACTTTTTTTGGTTTTTATAAGAATGTTTGTACGAAAGAAGTATCTTTTTTAATTTTTCTGAAACTAAAAGTGAAGATCTTTTTTTTTTGTTTTTTGTTCGCACATTCGCAAAATGATAGATGAGTTTTAGGAAAAAGTCAGGTAAAAAGTCTGGAAAAAATCAGGAAATTTGGTTGTCGAATAGTTGTATACACCCTGAATTGCTTTAATTACTTTTATCCAAAAGTTATCTAAAATTCGTGTACTGTGTTAGGATCTCTGCATATGGAAGGTGTACAGTTTTCATATATTTTAATTATAGGATATTTATTCAGTTTGTTTTTTCCAATATTAATTATTTATTATAATTTTTGGGATAACGGTATTTTATAAATAAATTGTATTAATTTTTATTTTATATTTCAAACAAAAAATGTAGAAAGTAAATTAACATATGGACCCCATAAAGTCCTGTGTGCTACATATATTTCCTATATTATAATAAATACCTTCAGAAAACAAATATATCGCTGCTGTATAAAATGAATATAGAACATTATAATTAATTAATGAACTGCAAAATGGAGAAGGTAATTAAAGAAAATATTGCCCTGTGATTATAAAATTTTAATGAAAGGAAATTTCCAGATAACTAGCACAAATTATATTCGAATTTATTTATAAGATGGTCGTCATGAAAGAAAATATATGTTTGAATAAATTTTATGTGCTGAAATCGTACAACATTCATGTTATACACACGTTACATAAGCCTCTATTAAACGTCTTACCGTTTTGAATTTTTTTTTTGAAAATTTGACCATCAAATATCTACGATAATACATTGAGTGCATCAAAAGTAAAAAAAAAGAAGAAAAAATTGAATAAGATACATTTTTGAAAATTATTAAAAATATAAGTGAAAGTGAAAAATATATAATTGAGAAATAAAATACAACGGAACTTGGTTGGCCACGCGTATTCTTGGGTTATTAACACACTGTTTATGTTGTTATTGCTTGAGAATACACGTAGTTGACAAGTGTAGCACAACATCAAAAACAAAATAATTTTCAATTTAAAATGTTAAAAGTGATTTAAACAATTTAAGTGAATAATATCCTACGGTGACACCAGAATTTATTCGTATACACATAAAACAAGCAAACATATGAAATTCAAGTCACAATATTTCCGGATAAACGATTTAAACGACATACAATCTTTTTGTAAATTGGCCAAAGTAGGGAGTGATTTTAATAAAAAAAAATATTCTAAATTCGCTTAATGGCCAGTTCAGTTTTGATATAATTATACTCCGGGCAATTTCACATCCAACGGTGGGTCATACCTCAAAATCGGATCACTAGTTCCTGTTATATTGTAATTTGAATTTCACGTTTTTCTTCTTTTGTATGCGCATAAATACCTTCCCGTGTGACATTGTATTTTCAACTATTTAAATGGTGGTAATGTGTTAAGTTTATTCTTGTAACTAAGACGATATTTAAAGTGATTTTAAGTGATCAACCAAACCAACTAAATGAAAAAAGACAAAAAAGTGAAATGTCCCACTAACCTTAAAACTGTGTTAAATTAATTACTTTAAATTAATAATTGGTATTGTTTTGAATGGCTAAACTAGAACTTAAAAATATGTAAATGCAAATTATTTGATCACAACCATATCCAGAACCGATACGATATACGTGCAAAAATGTTAATACATCATATAGTATTACTACACAACAATAGGTATAAAGACGTATATTGAACACTTCTGAATCAGCTTAGACAATATGGAATAATACGTAATTGCAAAATACATCTTTAGAAGGAAATTACTCCAAAAAATTCTTAACATTAGCTTTGTTATTACAGTAGAGGTAACTTACCTATAATACATTTTGAAAACCAATCGCCGAGTTTTATTTCTTTTAGTATATTCATAATAATAAATTTATATATGTATACAAATTTAAAAAAAAAACCTACTTGATTGTAATTCATAAAAAAAAATCTCCAATTGCAATTGCCACATCCACTTTTTATTTTATCGAATAGAGTATACACATATTTATGAAAGAGATTCGAAAAGATTATAATATTTATTTTGTCATCGAAGAAGATATTTTTTCTTATTCTTATTTTCATATTTTACGTTTTGCTTCGGGCTCTTATTGTTATGTACTTACGTTTACCGCATATTGCAATCTCTATCTATATTTATTATTCCAAAAAAATAAAAGAATTTCCGACTAACAATTTCAAGTTGAAATATGATGGGAAAAAGTGATAACTTTAATCCTTCTCTAATAGAACAAAAGGGAAGAAATTAATTATAGTTTTTCCTGTTTTTAAAAAGAAATATTTATTTGTATACAACGTAATTATGATAATTACGAAAATACGAATTTACTATCACTTATTATTTTTCGATTGGATAAATTTTAAGTACGTTTATCATGATGTTAACAATTAAATAAAAAAAAAAAAAAAGATTCCTATTTTCGATTCTATCTATGAATTGCTTCGCACGTTTAAATGGCAATTTGTGAAAATTTACCATTGCAGGAACGGTAACCCTTCTTCCATATGCAAGAGTAAAGTAAAATATAGACTCTGAAGTAAAATCGCCGATTGGTTAATTTCTGTCACGTGAAATATATTAACCAATCAGCGA
>JAABKK020000003.1:2301842-2317365 GCA_011634745.2 Catotricha subobsoleta
CTTTAAAGCTCCGTCGCGACCTCTAAAGCTTTTCCAAAAAAATCTGAAATTAATACCCTACACTCTTAGAACCCATAAAAACAAAATAAGACCCTGCGTCCCACAAAATTCGAAAAAAAAAGTTTTCATGGGCGGTCTATTAATTATAGTATGAAAAACGAAAATATAATTTGTCATACCCATATATGGTATTAAACAACTATTTACGGTATTAAATATTATACTTTATTTAGGTCATGGTATGAATTTCATACCATTACAGGGTATAGCAAAAAAAATGTCACAAGGGACGAATTGAAATAGTAACTACCTGTAATTTTTTTTTTTTAATTTTTTTAACTTTCGGATTGAGTTTACATATTCCATTCGAATATTAACTCACATACATATAACTCGTATTTGAAACAAAGAAATTGTTTACCATAAAAACAACTGAACAAATCCTGAGATTATACTATGTTAAATATTTATTATACTCATAATTAATTAATATTTGTTTTTTTTTTTTTTCAATAAACATAAAATTAAACAAATAGTTCTATTTTCATATGACAATAAATAATTGAAAGTTCATTTTTGTATCATTATTTCAAAAATGAATGTGACTGTGAAAATATATTTAACACATATAGGTGTGTAATTGTGTATCTATTTAGAGAATGCATATATAATCATCAATTACTACGATCAGTTTTTTTTTTTTTTATATGTACACATATATTTTTTTATTTTTTTTTGAAATTTAAATTTTCTATTTTCTCATTTCAATTATAATTATTGTGTGTAATAAACATATATCTAAACCTAATTTTAAATTTAAATTACATATTTAATCGTCGTCATCTTCCATCATCTAAATACATATTACTAAAATTAGTGTCAATATATATAAATATTACAATTATAGGCAATTAATATACTAAAATACTTTATTGATATGGACTGTTAAACAAGTTTATTATTGATTTTAGCTTCATTTCATTTTTGTCTCGTGTTCAATCATTTTTATTACGTAATTCATATAATGAGGCAGGAAACTTTTTTTTTTTCGCATTAATTTTATAATTTTAAATAAATCTTCAAAAAATTAGAAGAAATATGTATTTCATTGGCATAAATCTGAAATAGGTCGGGAATTTTTTTGTTTGCAGTTGAGTTGAAAATAAGAAAAACTGAATATATTTTCACCTGTGAAAACTCAATCGAACAGAGTTTATAATAAATACAGTAGAGAAATTAATTGCCGTTATATTGTTATAGCTATCAGCTATGATTTATATGAATTTGAAGTTGGGCAATTTGAAATTCAAAGTTCAACAGTAACAATAAAATATTTCCAGTTGGAAAAAAACAAAAAAGTAATTATGAGGAAGTTTTTTTTTAAACATCGAAATTATCAATAAAAAATATTTCGAAAATAAATAATATCTCTTTCCTGTCTCATTGTCTATAATCATTCAATTCAGATAATTACATTTTCCATTTTCTGTGTATGTATTATAAATCTATAGACGTCGTGTCATTTCAACCGGCACTTTGCAACCGCGGAGAATTCAATAATCTTTTCAAGAGCCTACTGATGGAATTATTTCAATCATTTAGTGTAGAAATGCAACGAATATTCGAAATGTTCGAATATTCGAACGAATCGAATATTTGAATTGGTATTCGATTCGGGCGAATCGTATTAAAAATAGTTCAAATAGTATAACGAATAGTATTTATTATTTTTATTATCAATATATAATTTTGAAAATATACTTTTGAACATTAGTTTCAAATATTTTAGATTTTCATTAATTATATTAGGCGTGTTTGAAGATAAGTTTGAATTACTTTCGACGACTTAAAAGGTATTTTTTTGGGAATAGGTAAAATAAAGTTGTCGCTTTCACTGCAGAGATATTTATTGTGCTAAACTATACCGTGGAATAATCTATTTGAATAAATAATCGATTTAAACAAATATTCGATTTGAACAAATATTTAATTGGATTGAATATTCATTTTGTTCAAATCAAGTTAACTAAAACGAATAGTGGGTATTTGGTTCGTTTGAATCGTAAAAAAACCGATTCGTTGCATCTCTAATTTAGTGTATCATTCATATTCCGTCGCTATAGGCTCTTAGAATATTTATATTAATTCTTCTTTAACCGCAGATATAGTTCCGGCTAAAAAGACAGCCATTCTATAGAGCTCTCGTTTTGAATTTCATGATAATTTGTTAAATTGTTATTTGCTGTTTCTTCAATTGACCTCAGGTAGCTTAATAGTAGAAATTTATATAATTGATATTCTTTAAATTAGGTTAATTTATAAAAATCAATTGATTGATTGAATGATATTGTGTTTATTATTATTATTATTAGTTTTTTTTTTTTTTTTGTTTAATTATAGTTCGAATATTTATTATTTAGTCGTATAATTTCATAAAATTCAATATAACTCAACGTACACTTTGCTCGAATATTTGTAATTTATAAATTCTTAATATTTTAAAAGAATATATATATATAATTATATATATTTTGTTGTCTCATTTTTCATCGAATTATTATATTAATTAGATTGCACGTCGTCGTTTTTTTTTGTTTCACTTTAATTTTAGAAGTAGATTTTTTTTTAAAATAATTGAATATTAAATTATGTTGTGTTTTTAATAATTCTTCATATTTATTATTCTTCTTTTTTAAAAAATACCCGGTTCAACATTGTGTGCTGTTCCAAGTGTTTCAGGATCTAAACTTAGTCTTAATTCTCCAGCTAATACAATTTCCGATATGCAACCAACAATTCCAGAATAATATCGTCGTCTTGTATAGTACATAACATCTGGCATACCGCCTAAAAAATTTTTTTTTTTTTTTGTAAGTTTATAATTTTAATTTATTTAGTTTTGGAAGCTATGTCTTTTTTTTTTTTTTATTAAATAATGAATGAATAGTTCTTCTTTGTTTGTTTTTTTTTTTTTTTAGAACTTACCAACATAAAGTCCTGTATCTGTATTTAACTGCCGTAATTTCCCTGGCGATCTTCTACTGACAGTTTTACCACCATCTACTTCTAAAGAGCCTTCTTGCAGATTTCTACAAATGACATTATACGGTAATCATTTTTATTTTTTTTTAATTAACTTTTACTATAATTTAAATAAAATTAGAGTTTACCTTAAGGCTCGAATTCTGTGCCAAAGTCCATCGCTTACTTTTGTTGTATTGTATTCGATGTTTACTTCACCGGATCCTAGGTTATAGCGCAAGTGTAAATACCTAATTTTTTTATTAAAAAACCAAAATTAGTTAATTTTTTATAGAAAATGAAATATTTAATAATTTTACAGAAGGAGCAGATTTTATTGGTTTATTATTTTATCAAAACGTTATATTTAGTTGAGTAGATATAAAAATGGTGTTGTGGGTCGTGACAAGCAAATATTTTGTATCAAATTATGATGGAAATTTAAAATTTAGGTGATTTCGCGCGATACTTAACCGCTCTCGTAACTGCTACTGCAGTTGAAAAAAAAGTCAACTGTGGTTAAGTTGGTGTTAAGCAAATTTTATGTTCAGTAATTGTATCGATAGAGAATTTTTTTCTCTGTAATTATACATAAAATATAATAAAAAAAAAAAAAAAACATTATATTTTATATACATCTATAAATACCGAGTATAACATAATAGTATTTGCTCTTTACTTTAAATTATGAATGAATATATTAATTATGATTAAAAGCACACTCACCCATTTTCAATTCCTAATAATAGAAAATCATCATCTTCCAAGGCGCTATGACGTCCCGTCCATAAAAGCAAACCATTATTTGAATGTGTTTTAAATCTTAAATTTAAATCGATTTTATAGCTAATAATTTGTCGCATTGTTTCAGCATCGTTATAATGAAAATAGCTATCGGCACCGGTAAAGCATGCACCATGTCCCTTTTTCGTAAATTTTGTTTTATGTTTTAATTGTGAACGTCGAATTTCTGCACCATTTTTCATAATGCGCGCCATATCGTCAATCAATTCTTTAGTCGTTAATACATCTTCACCCGAATATAAATTGATTGAGTCATCAACGCCAACATCTTTTATGTTTGTAGGAAAATGTTCATCATCTTCAACATTTGTATTATCATCCACATTATGATTATTATTAAAAGTGGGCATCATAACAGATACCTCCATTTCATCATTGATTAAGGATGGTGGCTGACGTTTTAATAGTGGCATTGGAATAAAATGCTTTTTTGATAATCTTTTGTTTTTCGAATATTTATTGTAAGTGGCTTGACTACTACTTGGTTTTTGTTTTAATTTACTATTTTTCATTAGTTCATCTTTCTTTAGTAGTTTTTGAGTATCAACCGACATATATCTCCCGAAGACACGTGTTACCGTCATGTCATCATTGTCATCTGTACTGCTGGCACTTTCATCTGCATGGTTAACAGATGATAGTATAGTTGTTACTTTTGTTGTCGACATGGTAGTTTCTTTATCATTATTATTATTTGTCCATTGTTCAAATTGTGGCTTAACCGTATTTATAACAGTATTACTTGTTACATAAATACCATTACTATTCTCATTATTTAAATTAATTTTATTGTTTGTATCTTCTTTGACATCTTTTGATTCATCGTTATAATCATAATAGTAATCATCATCATATTCATCATTAGCATCATCGTCATTATTATTGTCATTTATATTATCATCAGTAACAACGCTCTTTGAATTTACATCTTTGTTATACATTGTTGTTACCAGTTCGGTGAAAAACTTTTCTGTTTCATTACTTTGATGGTGATGAGTGTTATTCATTGTTGTGGCCGTATTGTTATTATCTACTTTGTATCCATCATCAAGCAACGATGGTGCTATCGAAACAGAAAATGAATTGTTTTTCCCAATGTTGATATCCTGTTGCTTTTGTTGTTGATGCCCATTTTCTGGTTTTGTTATTTGTAGAGATGATAATTCCTCCGCCTTATTACATTGTACATTTGATGGATTACAATGACATTCATAATTATCTAAGTTTGGTATACATTTTGCTAATGGACCACAAGGACGTGCAACGCATGCATGTGGACAATTATCAACATTTGTACCGCCAAGTGCTTCTGATATAATTGACATTGCACGGCCATTTATTTCCACCTAGAAAAATTCAATAATATCATTTGAGCAACAGCCTTTTAACCAAAATATAAACAGATTCATTTCAATTTTGGATATATGCAAGAATAGAAGAAGAAGGCATTTTCTTAAGTAATAAACCAATTAAAATCTTAACTTGAATAAAACAATGAGAAAACATCAGTGTGTGGTTTCTTTATATATATTAAATTTGAATATTTTGTATCTATATTTTATATCCCCATCTCTAAGTACTTAAACATTTAACCTAATCTGATTAAATATATAACTAATTATGTAACGTTGAATGAAAGTGTATATAAAATTCAAATAATTAATATAACTAATTTTCGAAAAATATTACGATTTTCAAGTAGCTTTCTCGATTTTAAAAGCTTTATAAATAGAGGTGCTTTGCTACCGCTGTTTGGGTATATCCCCATTCAATTCAACATCTTTAAAAATTATTATGCCAAAATATACTTTGAAGAAGTTTTTGAACATTTTCAAGAGTTTGCACACAAGTATTATTAAATTATTAATTAATGAATAACTTTTATGTGAACAAATTGAACGCAAACGATCAAATATTTAACTGATAAAGGTTAATATAAAGTTTTTGCACTTGAAACGTTCACAATTTATAGCTGAAACTGGAACGTATAATCTATATTCTAGTAATATATATTTGAATATATGTTATATTTAAATAATAATAAAAAAAAAAAAAAAAATTATATATTTATACATTTCTATCTTATCTACAAAACATTATTTATAAACATTTATTCAGTCTCTAGAGCAGTTCAAACATTTTTTGATAGACATTTCAGAAATTGTTATCAAAACTAAACTTTTAAACGAATATTAGTTAAAATATGTATAGGTAAATATTTTGAATAACTAAATATTTGAATTTCTAGCGATTTCAATTTCCTTAAAAATCAAAAAAGTTAAAAAGTTATATTTATATTTGGTGGAACGATATCATTTAAAGTTTTTATATAAAAAAAAAAAAAAAAACTTTAAATACATATTTGCTTTAGTACCAGCATTATTTTTTCAAAGTAACAACAAATTAATATAAGTTTGTATCCTATATTGAAAAACAAACAACCGTATTTTTATGTTTGTGGCATCAATAATAAATTGGTATTATCAAAGAATTTTAATTCAAATGTATTTTTTCTTTTACCCTTTAGACACACGTATATAAAGTATTATAATCACCAGATAAGAAAATTTTATGTCATGATGCAGATTAAAGAAAATGATATTACATATAAATTTTTTAGAGCTCCTTGCATGCGGTACTGCAAACTGTAAATATTAAGTTCGAAATACCAATAATTCATATATTTATATTCTGGTGTTTCACGAGAGGAAAACTAGAATTGAATGAAATGGAAAAGTCTTGTATTGCATCGTCAGCTATTTTTAAATTAGCAGCTTTTAATAATATATATGGTATATACATTATACAGATATATATATTTAAAGGCAGAACATTTTACATATTCATGTCTCTGAATACCTGTAACTGGTGTTCAAAAACAAGGCAAATAAATTATCCCAAAGTACCATTTGTTTTTATTTAACTATCGTTAGATCGTGAAATTCGAGAAGAGGTTTACCTGTAAATGATTGTTTTTTTTCTCTCTACTTTTTTTTCGGTAACGGTGGTGCCTACTATTACATGGAAAGGAATAAAAAAAAAATGAAACGAAAAGAAGAAGGTGAACTAAAATAAACGTATTTGTACCGTATTTCCAATATTATTATAAAAAGGTAAAACTCTGGTATATATATCAACCATTTAAACCGAATAATAATATGGTTGATACAAATGTATACCTACTACATATATAGAATATAAGGATGTGCGGTATAGTAGAAAACCTCTCGTACATATATACAATAATAAAATTCACATGATTCTCCCGGTATACATACATGCTCTAGCTACTTAATATAATAAATATTAATGAAACAAGAAAACGTGGTTTGAAATAAGGCTTATAAGATAATGTGATTTAAGAGGGTAAAATTGATTTAATTTTAATTTTCCATACACCAGAGGAGATGAAAACATATTAATGTTCCTTATCTTTTTTTTTTTTGGTATGAATATACAAAATAAACATTCTCGTATATAGATAGTATTCATATATATTTTATTTAAATATATATAGGGTGTCCCAGATTGAATAGCCAAAACTTATGGGGCGTGTTCCTGGGGTCAATCTAAGTCGAAAAACAAAAATATTATTTTATTTAGCTTTTTTAATAGTCTTTCCAATAAGCCCACAAACGTTGAGATTGGTTACGATTTGTAGAAGTTGTGAGCATTTCAAAATATGTCCTAATCTGATTTCAAATGGCTGTAACTCCGATAATACTCCGAATATACTCGAATATTTTTGACTTAGAATGACTCCAGGAACACGACCCAGAAGTTTGAGCAATTCATTCTGGGACACCCTGTATATAGAGAATAAGGGTATAGAAGAGCTATATCGAGGTGTACACAGTACAAAATTTTAAGTTTTTTTTTTTTTGTTACCTACAAATCTACAACCTACTAACTGTTAAATATTGATAAAAGCAAAAGTCTACAAGACAATGCACATTTAAAATCCAACAAGGAAACACTTGAAAATGTTAAATGTATCATATTTAAGAAGATAATAAACGCTTTAAGCTCATATGTTGTGAGAGTTTTGAATTTATTAGATTGTATAAAATGATAGGTAGAGACTTATTATATAGCTAATAAGATATATTTTATATTATATTCGCAAAATACATAATTGAGTCCTAGTATTATTTATGCACATTCTTCAACTTTATATTCATATATATTCGCCATTAATTCTATGTATACTTATACTTATATATAAATATAAATTATACTCGTATGTATATTGTATAATGCAACTCTTAAGCTGCTTGTAATACACAAACAGGGGTTAATGTAGCTTATAATCCAAATTATTCTGGAGGAATAAATACAAAAAGCAACAACAAAAAAAACAACATGTATTTTTATTTAATATTCTATTTATATATATGTACTCACTACTCATACATAATAGTAATAAAATAGAAATAATATATGTAACTATTAAACAATGTGTAAAAAGATCTACAAAATAAAAGAGAACAAAAACAAAAACAAAAAAAAAACGAAGATATACAGAGTCCATCTCGAGTCGTATTTTATTCTCTTTGACGTAAATGAATGTACAAAATATAAAGATAAAAAAAAAAAAAAATTAGAAATAGCACGAAGCTTAAAACTATTTGCAATATATAAGCTCCAAATATAAACAAAGAAAATTACAAAACAACAAAAAAAAAAAAAACTTTAAATGATACAACAACTCATTAAATCATTTGATTAAACCAAAAACTAAACTGACAAAAATTTCATCAAAAGTTTGGTGCTGTGTGATCATTATATATAGCAATGTAATATGCTATAATTTTGGTGGTATCATACAATTTACAAGAAAAGAAATACTTATACAAACATAAAAAAAAAAACAAACAAATATAGATGAAAAAAATACAAGACTTAAAATGAAATTAGAATTACCTTTTGGATACAACCCACAAATGAACCTCGTTCTTTTAAGTTGAGTGGTAAATTTTGTACATTATTCACTCCACCCAAATATAAGCTTTGCGGCAGGGATAAATGCCAAAATCCATTTGGCGATATTGTCATTACTTCCGGAAGTTGATCAATCTAAAATAGTAGAAATATAGAATAGATATATTAGAAAAATATATATACAAAATAAAGAAAACATCTACCGGACGAATAATAACGAAAATTATATATGACTGGTTGTTTATTTATACATAATTCATATACATATATGTATCTATTTATTGCGGTTGTCTTTGGCTGTGTTTCTATTTTATTTCTATTTTTTATTTTTTTTTTTGTATTTTATATATAGTATAATTATTAAGGTTTGTTTAAGGCTAAGAGCTCGTTCCCTTTATATGAAACCATAATTGGTTAAGCTGTAAAATTTGATTGGCTAGAGGGTTCTCGAAATGAAATATTTGACCCCATTTTAATTAAGTTAAGTTTAAGAAATAAATAAATAAAATATATAGCGTCACTAAAAGAGATTTTTTTTTTTATCAATTCTATTATTTCGATGGAAGTAGCAAACTAGGTCTATGACAACTACATGAATCCTTGTAGTGTATTATAGCAAGTCAATTAAACATGCAGTAAATTTCTTGATTGCTTATTTATGGAAAGTCTATTTGTTTCTCTTGATTTGGTATTTGTAAAATAAATACTGTCTCTGAACTAAGTACTGATTATATGTCAAAATTGCCATTAAATACCAATTTGAAGAAATGTCACGTCACAAAAGTTTCGTATTTATCTAGATTAATTAATTAATATAATATAATATTCGGTATTGTTTAAATGTAAATAATTTTCGCTTGTTTCGAAATAATTGCACTAAGACTTACATTGAAAATAATGATTTATTGCATTTAGCAACAAAATTATATCATTCATGCAGGGGCAGACTGTCTAAATACCGCTACCCGCCAAAATACGCGGGTGATGCTTTTTATCGTTTTCGAGACTTTCTGTAAAAATATATATATTGATACCATACCGTAGTGAGAAAAAAAAAGTTGTCATACCTTGGGATGGTATGAAATTTATACCATAAAAAGGTATGAGAAAGTATATTTTGGTATATTCATACCATAAATTATACCTGGTTGTGTGTGGTATACAATACGATAATTAGGTATAACTTATGGTATAAATGTTCCAAAATATACCTTCTCATACCATTTTATGGTATGAATTTCATACCATCCCAAGATATGATAACTTTTTCTCTCATACAATTTTATGGTATGAATTTCATACCATTCCAGGGAATGACAACATCTTCTTCACAAGGGTAGGTATGCTTTAATAAGAATATTGATGTCATTGAAATACAAGTAAAAACTTATGACATTTGAAATTTTTCTCTGTACCAACCAAACTACGGTAAGAAACAATAATTTATTGTTTTTTTTTTTTTTTTTTTTTTTTTTTTTTTTTTTATATTAACCGAGCCATTGAATTCAAAAATATACCGGGCAACTTGGAGACTTTATTTTTGAGCTAGTCCGCCTCTGCATTCATGTTAAAAACTAATTAAAATCAGAATTGAAACTTCAGTAGATTTCAAATGGAATATTATGAAAATCATATCTTCTTTTTATAATCCTCTTAAGTCTTTAGGCTCTCTTTGTCTATATTTGAGAAGTCTTTTTATAATAGATAATATACGGTATTATACAAAACGGTGCTAACTTTATTATCGACGAGACGAAAATATGAAAACAATCGAAAATGAAGAAGAAAATACTTGTCTATGTAAAATTTGAATAGAAAAATAAAATAAAAAAAAAGTTTTTCTTCTTCTTTAAATATAATAATATCCTTTATTATATACATCATATATAACAAATTCAACTACATTGTGCCAATCACATATTTTAGAAATGGATATATTTATATACAATTACATTAGGGCTGTTAAAAATGTGAATCGATTAGGAACATTAGAATTTTTCTGTGCATATAAAAGCAAAAACAAATTAAATGAACGAAACGAAAAAGAGAGGGTAATTTTCTTATTTAAATAAATTAAATAGCGGTAAATATTATATTAAATTGGAAAATTATAAATTATTAAAAGTTTTATCTAATCAAGAAAATATTTCTATTGAGAAGAAGCAAATAACGTAAGTATTTCAATATTTTCAAAAAAAAAAAAAAACAAATTTTTCTAGAAATTGTTTCGCTAAATAGAAAAGAGCACATAATATATAGGATAGATTTGCCGATTGCCCTTGAGCGATTTAAATTTCGGAACAGTAATATAATATAAAGCAACTGCACCGAAAAAAGAGAAAAAAATAATAATAGCTAAAACCACGCGTTATAAAATAAAATAATAACAATCATAATATTATACAATAAAAGCACAATACAAGGAAGAAAACGCGACGCCAATGTAATAAAGAAAATAACAAAAAAGTAATGAAATAAAAAAAGGAAAAAAAAGAAAGAAAATAAACGAAACGAAAAGAAAATAAAAAAAAAAATGTAAAATTGTTATACCAAAATTATGCTAAACGATTATTAATAATAATTTTTGGTTGGATAATTCTTTGTAAATGTATGTATTGTACTGTATTTGTAGAAAATATATATTATATATATATGTAGTACAGAGATATGGCAATTGTTGCGTTCGCATTCTCTATAGAAAACAAACGGTACAATACAAAATACCAAACATTATACATATTATTTATTTATAATATACATATATATTATATATATATATTAAAAACAATGCCAAGTGTACTTACTTTGAGCACCGCCAAACGAGCCGTACGGGAAACTTTAATTGTATGCCATTGTCCCAATGTTAGGGGAAATTCGCTTCTAGAAAATCATAAAATATATATTTTGAATATAAGTAATATAAAGTATCATCAGGCATAGAAATAGATATAAGTAAATAATATATAATATAATATAATATAATATAAAATAATAGATTTATATAATAGTGACAGCGACATAACGTTTATAGGTATAAATATCTATAATATGGTGAATTAAATGTTGTGGTAAATTTTCCTAATTTTCGTACAAAACGAATTTAAATTATATTATATAATATAATGATATATATACTACTCTAACTCTGCAAATATATATTATGTATTATGTATTATGTATTATTATGTATTATTATTACTATTATAATAATGATTTTTGTTTAGTGGATAGAATATATGTTATTAGAGGTATACCTATAAAGGTACAATTATAAGTTAAAAGCATCGTTAGTTAATGTGGTTTTAATATAAATTATTGTCTATATATACAACACTTTAGAATTTATATGTAGTTGTAGCTATATATATATATATATATGTACAACTATTGTATGTTGCATAGCTACGTTATATTTTAACGATCAACACTATTTACAATAACATCTGCTGGAATACTTAATCTACTGATTGTATTTTGTATTTATATATGTATACTGTATAGAATACTATAGTATTAAATGGAAACACAAAAATTTATAGTAATTATAAAACCGTAGTTCATTCTTTGATACAAAAAAAAACATTAACGCTTACGAAATTCATAGATTTATTTACATAGCCTATTGTAATCCAATTCGATAGTTAAGGTAATTTAAATGAAAAAAAAAAATATTATAATAATATCGCTTTAAGTCTACTGTAAATTTTGAAATTGTGGATTTATTTCTCAATAAAATGTATATAAATGTGTGTATATAAAATAGTTTATATATACAATACATCCCTAGTGTAAAATTTAGGTATACAAAAAGTATACCTTGGAAGGAAGTTTGTGGAACAAGTGTACACTTTCCAAAGTATACGCATTCTTGGAAAATATACATTATATGGTATACTTTATATACCTTGAAACATATATATTATATATTTATTTATTTATTTATTTATTTATTTATTGAAGTAATTTGTACGAACAATGAACAGGCCTACAGCCCAATAATGCATTATTCTAGTTTAAAAATTTATTTGACAAAAACAATTAAGAGAAAAACAATGTTTAATTTTATCATTATTATCTTTTTGAAATGGAATAAACTTAAATAAAGAACGTAAGGTGAAGTTATAAGCAAAAATATAAGTATTAAATGAGGTTTAAAAACGAAATTATAGTTTATTTCTAGGAATGGCAACGATAAACGAACGTGGACTACCTGATGTTTAAAAGAGTGTTTACAATAGAGATTTTGAAGTTAGAAGCAGTCAATCCAATGACCAAAAAGCTCATCATGTGATCTTTGCGCTCGGATCATGGGAGAAAAGTATTCAATATTTGTAGAGACAGTTGGAATATAAAATACGCTATTTTGTCTAGTAATATCTTGCAAGGTATATTAAGTATACCATATTATGTATATTTTTCAAAAAAGTATACTCTGTAAAGTATAGATATACAATTTGTTCCAAAAACTACCTTCCATGGTATATATTTTAAGGTATACTTCACCACTAGGGATATTACATATTTATAATTGTAATTATTATTATGCCAGTTTTAAACTATTAATAACATCGAATTTTTCGATTCTCTCTCCTATATATTATATAAACATATATTTATCATGTGTTTATGCAAATGCATTTGAATTTATAATGGAGAAGATGTATAATCGTCGGCTTAGCGGCAAACACACGTAAGTGTGTTTTTATGAATTTTTCAGGAGAAACTAAAAACTGATTTAAAATAATCACGGCAGGATTTTTTTTTTTTTTTTTTTAGCTCGTAGGGTAAAATTACATTTGTCTCGATTGTAGAAAGTTAGAAAATAAATAAATTTTATTTTACCGTAATTTTTTCAACTTTAATATCTTATGTGACGTTGCTATAGGTTCGGATATTTACCTCTCGTTATTTAATGATAAAAAGTGAAATTTGTTCGAGATTATTTATATAAATATATTTAAGAAAACAATATTATTATTATTGAATCAAAATATGTAACAAAAATAATATACATTTTTTTTTTTTCATTTTTCACAAAATTGTATGTTAAATAAAAAAACATCTAAATTTCAAATTTGAATGGTGGAATTTTGTTTTTTTTTTACAAAACTTTTTGCTACACGATTTGAAAATTAAAATCTGAACATTTTTGCATCATTATATGTCATTTATGTAAAAATTGATAGTTACGTGTTGTTGTCGCTAAGCCGATGTATATTTTTTAACGATTTTACACAATAATGAAAAACAGATTTTGTAATTATCCCCTAAATATTATTAATATTATTTTTAAAGGTATACGCGATTGTTTTTTTTGTGTTTGTTTGCTTATGGCTTTTTCTCAGGATTGGCCGCACAGATTTTGATGATTGACCTATCTTCGGACGCAGAATCGGAATTGTGACAAATATATGGGTTTTGGTTTTGGTTTTGATCAGTTTTGGTTTTCAGTTTGAAAATTTGATAAAACCGTTTTCAAAAATGGTCGAAAAATTGTTTTTTTTCTTTGATTTTAAGACTCGATGGTCCAAAAAAAAACCCAAGACGCTTAATTATTGAGAAAAATAATTTGGAATATAAAATAATGCTAGGGATTATTATTTTTCTATGTCTATGAAATTAATACTCGCAAAAATGAAGTTCTGTACCAATCAAATTGGCAGCTTGTTTAATGTTTGAAATTAATTGAAAAATATTTACGGGCAAACTAGTTAAATATGGACATACAAAAGTGATTTTTAAAAAATGTGTAGAATCATTTAAAATTGTAGATTTTTGTTTGTACATATTTACCGTTGCACATAACACTCAATTAATATGTGATTCAAAAAGGAAAAAAAAACAAATTTACTTTTAATATGCGTCCGTTTATGCAGCGCAGGACTTTTCGAATTTGGACTATTGGATTATTGTTCTAGCATTCAAATGAGAAATTAAGAAAAAAAAACCGTATAACGAGTATACCCAAGTGGTGAAACGGGGTGTCAATGCACGTGAATTTCACTTGGATGGATCTAAAGTTAAATGAGCCTATTTTGTTAATTTATAAACAGCCAGCCTACTTTGATAATCAGTACTTTGTGTGAGTGTAACCCACCACAACCATCATCGAACTTGACCTTACTAATTGACATACATAACGGATATCCGAAAACAGAAGTTTAAAAAGTTGACTCTGTCTAAAGTTATCGCACTGACGGACAGATACAAAGAGCATTCCCATAAAGTGGTTTCACCACTTAATAAAACAAGAGAGACCTATCAGTCTATGGAATAGATGCTATTTATACTTCTTTAGTTCTATAAAATATTTTTTTTCTTTTTATTATTATTCAATAATACATTTTGTTTAATAGTGTAGTCAATAAAAATAGTTTTTACAACTTTGACTTACAGACTACGTATATTTTGAAATTCATATCATAGAAATGAACTTAAAAGTTTTTATGGTTACTTGTGGAATTATTTCCATTCAAGTAAATATTAAAATGAAAAAAAAAAAACAAAACATATTTTAACATAAAAAAAAAGAATAATAAATATAGTCTCTATATAAAAGATAGTTGAGACATACAACGGTTTTTTGTAAATTAATTATCACCTTTCTCAAAACGGTACTGCAACTTTAACATAAAAAACTTTTTAGCTTTTCACCCCGTAAAGTTTGCAGTAAAATTTCGTGTTCATATTTGTTCATATTTTATGTCTTTAGTTTCTTAAATATTTTTAAATAAATTATTTAATGAAACACTATTGA
>JAABKK020000003.1:2321584-2331734 GCA_011634745.2 Catotricha subobsoleta
TCTTTGATTTGTATAATTCTACATCCACATAATTTTTATTTGGTTAAATATCTAATATGTACTCAAATACACAGGTAAAAAAAAACATAACAATAAAATAATAAAAAAATTATAATATTAATTATAAATAAATTATAAATCAATATAATTTAATTTAAGAGCAACATTGCTTATACTTCATTACATTTTATATATAAAACACAGAATAATATAAATGGAATAAATATGATTAAAATAAAATTTTCGGTAAGTAGTCATACCTCATTTATATTAATGTTTCCAAAATAATGTTTATTCAATCAGCATAATATTCGATTGGTTACTGAAATAACTTTTCAATTGTTTGTAATTAACCATTACATAAACTATAATACATACATATATGCCATGCTGTAAACCAAAATACTAGCAAAACAATTGTATGAAAACATATGAAACTAAATTCCATATTAAATAACAATTTTGTTTGATAAATGAGCATATTATTAACAAATTTTAGTCACATAAATTGATTCACAGTTTTTGTTGTTGTTGTTGTTGTTCACAGTTTGAATTAACTCATTTTGTATTGGCCAAATAGAAACAGGCAATATGAAAAGGCCACTCCTCTCTATTATTACTATAATATAATTCTTATAATTATATACGAATCTACTTACCTATTATGGATAAATAACTAGTAACTATAGATAGATAGATACAAAATATATGAGAATATTGTGGATATATAATTATTTTCTGTCTTCATCAACATCAATTATTATAGAGTGAATTGGTTTTGTATAGAGAAATATTATTACAAGATATGTGTTAATAGATGTGTGTTGCGTGTGTCTGGTATGTATGTACTTACTTATTTTTATTTGATATTGATCTGGCTGAATTACAAACAGGTTTTTAGTGAATATGATTATTATAATTTTAATAAGGAACAGGAGTGATAATGTACGTAGTAAATTCATAACAATTATAAAGTTTCATATATACATAAAAATAGCGACAGCATTTTTTTTTTAAATGATATTGAAATAATCAATTAATTAATAAAAAAAGAAAAATTTATTGACAATTTGGATAAGCCTAGGAAGTTATATATTAAATATTTAATTAAAAGACTACACAATCAATAGGCAATTAAATAATTAGGTGTTTTTGTTTATTATTTTCGAGTGATATTTCTAACAAAAAAAAAAAAGTTGGGTAACTATATATAAAAACAAATAAAGATTTAAATTTTTGTATCACCGGAGTAATAAAGAGAAGTATATTTTTAATAATTTCATAATCATTCATAAAACTGTTAAAGTAAAAACATCCGTATACAATACATAAACATTATATATATTATAATTATATATATATATCTTTTTTCAATATACTGGATCATTGATCCATCAAATTTTTAAATGTTCATGATTGATTTTAAATAAATCACATTTTAACGAAATTTTAAAATGATTTCACAAAATATTATAGCGAAGTCGATTAATTTTATTTGTACGTCTTTTATATCATGTAGCAGGTAGCTAAAAAGTTATTAGAGAGTTTTAATAACTTTGCATGACATTAGGGCGACTAATTTTTAATGTTAATTCTTTTTTATAGAAATTTAAAAGCTATTTTGAGTTTGCTTTAGATTATGTTGACAGGACATTTCCACAGTATTTTTTTCTTAAAATTTTGTTTTCTTTGAACTTTGAATAATCATTGCTCAGGTATTTGTTAACAGTTTGACAAAAACTTTTTTTTTCATTCGAATGTGTTATTTAATGCTGGTATATTATGTGATCGCTCTGTAGTTATTCCCGGTTACCAGACAACAAAAGCCCTCCAATTTCACGTTTTTAGTCTCTTCGCAATCATTTTCTCGAAGGAGGATGGGGTCACCCCCTACCTTAATATTTTCTGCAAGTTCTAAGATTACAGATGCCGCGAATGGTTTTTATTTTTTGAAATTCTTTCTGCTTTCTTTAGTTAGTAAGTAGTAGTTAGCAGTAGTAGAACTGTAGAAGTAATAGATTTCATTCCAGTCTTATAAATATTATATAAGATATTGAAGGCACAATTTTAATTTTATACGTTCAAAAAATTAGCAAACGGTTGCAAAAATTTATTACTTTTGCTCTCACAAATTTCTTGGGCTTTTATTTTTTTTTTAAATGCGGCTAAGTTTTGTTTATGTCTACAAAACTGATACGTCGGCATCTGTGTACTTCTAGAGACTGCAGGGAAATTTAGCCAGTCAGATATGAACAAAAATTGTTCAAACTTTGATTCTTTTTACTCGTTATCATTTTTAAAAAAATTATTCAGAATTCACATTACTCTAGTTTTAAATTCAAGGAAGCATTATTTTTACAAATAAATTTGTATATATAGCTTTCTAAAATCAAAAATAACATAATGCAAACATAGTCACATTAGATTATTGCATTTTCTTGCACTTTCATCACTTTGTCCAAAGCTACAAAGCCTTTTGAAAAATCTACTTCGTGGTTGTGCATCTTCCGTTTTTAATTTTTTTTTTAAATTCAATAATTAAGGTTTACCTAAATTATTAAGACAATAACAAAAGACGAAAAGACTGCCGATTTTCTATGACGATTAGAGAAACATTGAAGTATATCCACTTGTAAATAAAAAAAAAAGATCAAAAAGCAATAAAAAGAACATGACATGGTCGTATAGAAGACACAGAGGTTTACAACTGTATATAACTCGTACTCAATTTATATTTATCCTATCGAAGCTATGAACGTAAAACGTAAATCGTATTGTATGCTATTGTATATATTTATAGCTAACTAATGATAAATATCAATACTATTCCAGTACCTACCTACCAACATACACATCTTTTATTAATAAAGTTTTATCTAAATTTAAGCATATTTAAGGTAAAATCATTTGTAAATATTTACATTTTATGGCTATTTTATATAATAATATTTTAAATTTATAAGTCAATATTAACGTAGTTAAGTTAACGTGTATATTGAAGTCTTAAGTAGCTAATAAACGTTCATTGACAATTATTTTTTTTTTCCTTTGAAATTATTCATTTGAGGAAAAGACGTTAACTAAAATGAATGTAATAATAGTTTGTATTATAAAATTTTACTTTATTATTTAATATAAAGGTAAGTACGACCTATATATGTTTACTTAAAATATATTTAGTTCCGAATAGATATTTTTTTTCTATCCATAATAATTTATTAATAATTTTGCATCTTTTTTTTTATTTTTTTGTATCCATCAGTTTCTGGTATTCAACAATGGACGTGATTTCCTTGTAAAGAAAATATATGGTTAAGCATTAGGGTGACAATTTTTAAGCCGCACGGTTTAAATATCAATTTTTAAAAATCCTATTGCATTTTTTTTATGAGTTTTCAATACGCAATTCCAAGATTTTTTTGTCAACTTTTATATTAAGCACTTTCCAACTTACAGTAATGTAATTTCTAATCTACAATACCTTCTGATTCATAATTAATATATATTTTGTGCATTCAATGTAAAAGTTAAAATTTCGATTATTCCATCCATGATATTACCCAAAATATATAAATCTTTTATTTGACGTTATTTATCGTGTCAACAATATTATAGCCTAAATTGTATAAATATTTTCTTAAGTGTTTAATTACCAAATTATATAAGAAAACAAGCTGTCAATTAATTAATGGTACGCTACTTTATTTTTGTTATATTAAATTTAATTTCAATATATTTTTACTTCATTTTTGAAAAAAAAAAATAAAGTATTGGTTTTCTTATTTTTTTTTATTCTCAGGATTCAGTTGTCGAATACCAAAAGACGGAAAACTTTGTTTTCGTGAAAATATGTCAGCTTGTTTTATTTATTTATTTATTTTTTGTGAAGACCTAACTTTTCTCAGGATTTGTACCAGACAAAAAGTGGTAAAAGAAAATTAACGAAATTTAAAAAACCAATACCTATTTTTTTTTTTTCAAAAATGAAGTAAAAAAATGAAAAATAAAGAATCCAATACTATATTACTTACTTCATTTTTGAAAAAAATAAAGTATGTATTGGTTTTGTAACTTTTTGTTTTTTTTATTTTCTAGCAAAAATGAAGTTATGTACCAATCCATTGGTAGCTTGTTTTTTTTCAAAAATAAAGTAATATGTTTGAATATCTAACGTTCCTAGCCTTTTTTTTTTTTTAAAAAAATCTAAACGTAATTATTATATTAATGATGTGCTTTTAATAATTTTCCATAAATTTCAAATGTTTAAGTGTATAATGAATTCTATATGATAATACAAATGATTAATATACACTACAGTAAAAAGAAATAAAAAATTGTTGTCTATAATTAATAATAACGAATCACTAATCAATCAATGAATTATAAATTGTTGTTGGTTCTTTTTTTAATTGATTTATACTAATGATAAATACATCAATTATTTCCTATCACCAAAATGTTGACAACTGTAATTATTTAGTACGTAGCTGTGTAGTGTATATATCAGTGACCATTTCATATTTGCAATTTATCGTTTATTTATTTGTTGATGGTGCCATGAATAATGTTTTCTACCTTTTAATAAATGTATATACAATGGAGGTTGTAAAGATAAGCCATCATCAGTTAGTAGATAATATACGTGAAACCAGCCTAATTGGGCGATAATTTGGCAATAAAAATAAACTTATTATATTTGTTGTGAATAATAAAATAATTAAACTACTATATTTTTTATTATGTGATTTAAAAGGTATGCAAGTGAGTGAGGTGGGATATTTATTAAAAAAAAAAAATTGACTATAACCAATATTAAGTTGTCGTATTTCCTATTTGCGGATGTATTTGTGTTGTTTATCTCATATAAAATTAATTATTTTTTCTTTTAATCAGATTAGAAATGGCTTAACATTATTGTATATATGATTGGCATGACATTATTTGATAATTATGATTAATCAATGTTATTCATATACAATAAAACCATTTTTTTTTCTTTATTTCTATTTTATTATAGCTCAGGTGTATATCAGATTTTAATTAATATTAAATGACATTTTTATTTCAGATATCGATACAGTTATTTATATATAATTCTATAATTTAATGAAGTATTAAGATTACATTTTTTTTAATCAGCGTTTATTTAACAATATTTTTGGTCAATATAGCTTTAGATATTTATCTGTTCAAATCTTCTACGATAATATTTATTTCGATTTATAGAAGAGTAATTGCGAATAAATGTTTGGCTTAGGTGCGTTAGCATTTTCGATTGTATAAATGTTTTTTTTTCAGCGATTTTCAATTTGTATGATGTTCCACTTGATTAAAATTAAAATATTATTCTTTAATTTATCGACCATTTTAATGATTAATATATTATATATAGTGAATTATAAATAATTTAATATGTGTGCTCCACATAGATACAAACTATGGGGTAATACTTTGTACATACATGCTGTACTAAAATGCGATTTTACTCCAAATATGGTGCAATTTTACGCAATTGGGGTAAACTTTAAGTTTACTACCCCATATTTTTTCTCTGTGCAGTAAATTCTGGCCGATGTTCAATTTTAAAATATATGCTTATTAACTAACAGTTAACTGATAACTGAGTGGTTTTCTGCTATTATCTATTGTTAAAAGTAAAACTAATCATAAACTAATAAAAATAAGATATTATTAAAGTTATCTGTTTCTATTACCGATGTAAATTTTTAGTAAAAAATTGCATTCAAATTTTTGTCTAAAGAAGAATTATAAAATGTTATACTCAAACATTTCCCGCTAAAACATCGAATAAATGTAATAAAGAATTAATAAAGTAAATTGAATATTTGATGTGCTGTAGCCACCGGGTTTATTTTTAAGCCTCGAATATCCAGTTTATTTAAAAGAAATATATCTTAACTTATAATTCATACCTTTGTTCACGAAAACAATTAAAAGAAATCATGGTAAAAGACATGAAAAGAAAAAAATTGCGCCGCCCTAATGTATAATTCAATCACCGGTGTAAATACTGTGCTTTGTGACAAACCTGTTCTTGTCCATTGCTTCTTATTACATTATATTCATTAATCTGTTATTTCAATAATCTATTTAAATATATTTAAGAAGTACTTCCGATATGATATAGACACCGACACACGGTTAACAAATAAATCAAAGCGACTACTACATATTTTCTAATTCATTAAATAAATATTTCGTCTTTAAATTTAATATATTACTACGAACTACTTACCACTACCAACATACCTAATGTGATTACCGGATTTTTATTTTTGGTTTTTTTGACCGTTGTGATATTTTCATATTTTTCTGAAAACGTAAGAAAGAAAAAATCCTCTAAGTTAATCATAAAATAATATATAATTCAGTATAACAATTGTGTATGGCACGTCCTAAACGACGGCACAGACGGTATTATGCCTTTAGTTTTTTTTATAATGCGTATGTTTTGCGTTTTTTGTATACTGTTTAAACAAATTAATGTGTCGGCACTTTTGAGAAGCGATCGATTGATGTTTAATTTGGTTAATAGCAATTGTTAATTGTTTACTATCCATAAATGACAGTAAGTGAAATTTTATGTATATTTAAGATATTTTCAGATATTATTATTAATGCTTATAATGTATTTAACTGATTTTTTTAAATATAATATCGCAATATATTCAACTCGTCTTAATATGTTGTGATATTTGCACGATTTTTTTTATGAATTTTACTAATTTATATGAAAAATAACAGAGAGGTAGATACTATGAATAATTTGGGGCTTATTTTCTCTGAGTTTATATTTTATAATTAAACAGAGAATGTCAGTTGAATATATGAATAGGTTGTTTAAGCAAAGTTGATATGATTTGTAAAAGCCCCAGAAAATCTATGAATCGCTTTTTATGCGTAATAACAACCAAAGCTATTTCGTTTTCATTTGGGCTTTTTGTATTCACTTCAGATCATCATCCAAAAAATCTTCTAACTATCGAAATGAGAATGGGATAGTGAATCTCCGAATCATATTTTTTTAATTAATTCCAGATATTCAAAGCAAATCTAAAAATCTATTTTATTTTCGCTACAAATCTCCATTAAAATTAATTTATTTACAATTTCCACTGCTATTAATATTTTCTGTTCTGCAGAAAAATCAAAATTTCTCTCGCGCCCCCAAATTATCACACGCCAATTAAGAAAAATATGTTGGTCTTTATTTAAAACAAAAACAAAAAACAAATGAACATGTCTATCTACATGTGCAGATAAAAGCATAATATAACTTTCATTTCAATATAGTTACATACACTCATGCATTTCTATAAAATACTAAAATTAGAATAGCTATTAATACAAAATTTGTAATATTTGCTACCTTATACACTTAATTAATTTTGTTAATTTCAGATATGATACTGATTAGAAATGTTAAATATTATCTACATTTATATTCTATATAAATATAGTTAATATGGACTGAGTGTGTAATTCCAGTATTGTACAATCAATAATCTATATATACCTACTTATACTTGAGTACAACGTACTTATATATACAAAATTTAGTGTTTATATGCATAGCGTATCAAATATTATTAAAATAATGTATAATAACTATAATATGTGATGTTGGTTATGGGTACTAAATTATATTTTCTGATAATAAATATACACCAAATATGTCTGATAAGGTGTATAAAATTGATGAGGGAATCAAAATAATTGTTATAATATAATCCATTGTCTAGATTCTTCGACTTATTTTTTTATTTTCTGTAAGTAAAATGCAAATGATACACAATGACATAATTTATTTAGAATATAGCACGGCTGATACATTTTTTCGAATAATTACAATAGGTTTTTACGTTTTATAAACAAAATGACAAAATGACAATATGAAAAAATGACAAAATTACAAAATTATAAAATGACTTTGTCTTTATGTGCATTTCGACTGACAACAAATGCGAATTTCACAGTCTTTATTTAAAAACTGCATAATCAATTAAATAATAAGTAAAACCTCTGTAGAAACGACGTAACAACCAGACTTGTATCTGGTCTGTGTACAAATAATTTAACGTGTACTTAAAAAAATATAAGGGACACGTCTTGTCTGTGCAGGCTGAATACAAACAGATAATAACTACATCATTCTTTTCTTAAAGAAGGCTTAAGATATGGCTTTGGAAATTTACAAACTCTGTTTACATGGCGTTTGATATCACATGTTTTATTTGTTTTTTTTCTACTCGCTTACTTTAATTAATGTTTATAATATCCTAGAAGCACATAAATATATTTAAATACAAAAATCTATATAGTCGCAACGTTAGTAGAACTTAAATTGCTGCCAATGTCAATAAACAATTGTTTTCAAGATTCTCAAACAATCAAACAGTTAATATTAGGTAATTAGTACTTTTGATTAGAAAAGCAACTATGTTTCAATAAATTCAGTTGTGTTTTTTTTTTTTTTTATAAATAAAACAAATTGATATGACAATATTTCATACTTAGAATTGTTGGTTAAATTTATTATTATAAATTTCGACATTGTTATAATATGATGATCACGATCAATTATACCATAATTTGTCATTTTATTGACATTAAATTGCATTATTATTTATTTACAAATTAGTTTATCATATTTATGGCGTTTAATAAATAGCTTAAGTATATGTTTGCTGCTATCAACATTTTATTTTTAATATTTATTATGTAGACATATTTCTTATCAAAATCAGATGCATCAAAAGCGAGTTTTTTTTTCTCTCTTAAATAAATTTCAAATAATTTAAACGGTAACCAAAAATTAATGTTGTTAATATATATATTTTTTTTATTTTCATCTACGGTTTTCTACTGAAGAGGCTAAGATTAAACGATTAAATAAACTTTTTAAAGTCGTAAAGCGTAAATTATTTATTAATTCAAAATTCAACATAAGCACCCATATTTAATAATTTAATAATGTTTTTATCAGCAAAAAAAAAAGGTAGTATTTGTCCATGATTATAGATAATCGAACATAAATTAATAACATTTTTTATTTGATCATAAAATAGACTTTATATTATGTTCCATTGATGAGCTTATCCTAAACAAACAAGAATGAAGCCTATACATACAATTTACACGTGTATTCATTTTTTTCTCGTCTTTTTTCTTCTTTTTTTTTGTTGGATGAAAAGAAAAATGACAAATATTCTATATAAATTTGGTTATCTTTAGGTTCAAATATTTGAATCTATGTATGAATATGATTTGAACTCTACCTTACATGCACCTATCTCACATATAGAAATGTATAAGATAAAAATAGTAAGGATAAGTAAAAATTCTGATACTTTTAAACTTTTTTGTGGTTAAAGATGTAGCAGTACACGAATTTTAGATGCTGCAGTACCTTTAAAAATATGCTGACAGTTAATTAATAAACCAATACCAGCTGTGTACTTTAAATGTTATCAGTAACAAGTATTGAGTATAAGAAAAAGTAGTAAACAGTAATAACTTGTAGACTGGAGAGATTTTAATACTATTTTTTTTAGTAGCATAGAGTATCCTGAATTCCTGACGAACCTGCTAAAACGATTTTGAAAATAAATTTGATCTTGTGTACTCTAAAGACCAACAAGTTAAAATCAAAGAATAGAGATACAATATACATAGAAGAGAAGTGCCGATACAAAATAATTTTGATATATTTTTATAATAATATTTACGCCATATATTTTTAAAGAGCAAAATGTTGTATTGGCTTGTATATTTGATTAGTGTTGAAGTTTTCAAGTAAACAATTATTTTGTATGTACACTTCCCTTCTATGTATATATATTCTTTGGTAAAACCTAGCTGCAGCCTGTTTGTGGCAGGGGATAAAATAAGCAAAAAAGCTGAGTGCAATAAGAAAAAAAACTTTGTGCTTGTACCCAGTGAGAGCTAAAAAAAAAAAAAAGGGCTTCAGTCTTTTCCGCGGAAAAAACTGCGCTATATGCAAATCGTATTTTGAAAACATAAAAAAGATACTATTTTCTATTTTCTCTAAGTTTCTCTTTCAAATACCGCGGAAAAAACCGCGCTGTATGCAAATCGTATTTTGAAAACGTAAAAAAGATACTATTTT
>JAABKK020000003.1:2336986-2355503 GCA_011634745.2 Catotricha subobsoleta
TGCGGTACAATTAGGAATAATGCTGGCTTACACATTATACAAGTATGAGCTCACATAGTTTTTCTTATTTCTTATTTATTTAATTTTTTCAAATTCGCTTACATTTTAATAATTTTTTATTTTGCAGGGACAGTCGCGATGCACAGGCAAAAAAATTCTACTAAGCCCATAAAACAATCAAGCTGATGGTAAAAAAAAACTACTCTCATAGGTAATTTGTTTAATTTTTATAATTCGAAGCAAAAACTACAAAAAAAAAAAATCATATCGCATTAAAAGTATTTCTGAAAGATCGAAGAAAATATATCGAGCACACCACAGTGTGATCTAAATGTAAACATTTATTTAATAATAAGATAAAATACTTGGTTTTCATCAGACGATAAATTACCTACAACAAAATATATCTAAATTTTCTTTTTCAGTGTAAATATTATTTATGAAACGTAGCTAAACAGAAAATTTTAATTTTTGTATTTTTTCATTTCAATTGTTAACTACGGCATTTATTACAGCTTAAATATTAAGTGCATCTTGATGATGTATGTGTAAATTATTTAAAAAAAAAAAAAAAGTGTTTGTTTTCTTTTCATGAAATTAAAAACAATATTAATTAACAATTTTAGGAATTTTAATAACGATAAAGAAAAAAAAAACAAATTTAAGTAGCATTTGAAACGTATTTTTGTTTTAAAATATTGAAAATACGAATAATATAATTTACTTTATGTAAAGAACTAAAAGAAACACGCGCCAATTTGTAAATATGAAAAAAATATATTAATAAATAAGAAGTAATAGTGAAATAACAAAATTCAAAAAAAAAAAAAATTTTTAATTATATCGAAGGATTACGATTTCGATATCTCATTCCATCATAATAATGTTGTGTTAATATGTAGTTAATATATATATATTTTTTTATTTTTTTATTTTATTCGTTTACTATTTAATTTCCAATTGTTTGAATTTTCTACAAAATAAAGAAAACATGACAATATGAGCTTCCGTTTTTATTTTATTTTTTTAACTGATTTTTTTTACATAAATTTTTTTTCGTTTCGTCTTTATTTTTTTTATTTTTTTTTTATATATATATATTTAATTTCGTTTTTCATTTTGACTTTTAAATGTCTAATAAGAACTTAATAGATTGATATTGACTGCAAAAACTAGACTTGACGTCGAAACATCTTATGGTTTCGAATGAGCAAATTTTCAAATAAACACTAAAACAATAATAAATTATAAGTTTCCAAATATGTAAGGAAAGTAAATTGAATTTAGTATCAAACACAAATTATGTAACTATAAATCGGCAGTACTTAACAATCAAATAAATCTGAATATCTTTTATAATATAAATATAAAAGGCAGCTAAAATTTAATTAGCCATCAATAGGGTTGCTATTTTTTTGCTTCCTAGTCATGAGCCAATTGTTTCAGTAAATTAGATACCGTTAATTTTTGATTGGAATTCAGAATTATTCAAGATACGTTTTTTGTGTTTGTGATTAAACATTGACTTTCGTAAGCTCATCAACAAATATTTAATAATGATAAGTAAATAAATTAAATTGTATTGAAACAGACTTTTTTTTTTAATTTTATTTATTTATTTTTTTATTATTCTTTCTTTTGTTTTCTTAATGAGAAAAGAAAACAGAATATATAAAAATTTAGTAGGTAAATGTGACATCTTTTTTTTTTTTTTGACATAAAAATTGTATAATATATTTTATCCATTTTTGAATAAAACATGTACAATATATTGTCATTTGTATTGTAATTTAATAAAATAATTAACTTGGGAAAGAAATAATCCGGATTCCGGATAATATAATTTTATATATTTTTATATCGGAGGGATGCCGATATCGATTTCTGGAAACTATATCAAATCAGGCCATTAAATTATAAAAAGTTTGCATTTTTTTTTTCTTAAATACAATGGATTAATTAAATGCGCAATGCGAAAAGGTCAATAAAAACTATTTCACTACTTTTGAAAATTGTTATAATGATAATTTGATATTGACCCTTTTTTAATTAGTGTTAATCTTCTCTAGACAAAAAAATTAAATGTTTTTCATATTCTTTCTTTTTTTTTCTCTTTTTGTGTATAATCTAGCATCACCTGATTTATTAATGATTAGGTACATATTAACTAAGTATAATTTAGCGGTGGCAATGATATGTGTGAAAAGATGAAAAAATTAATTTTAAATCTTCTTCATATAAAGCAATAACTAACATAATTCCGAGACCCAAGAACATTCCTAGTAATTGTATGGTACATTGTATGTATGGGCAACCTCCTGTACTTGGTGTTAATTCTGGCATCTAAAATTTGAATTTTAATGAGCGGATTATTAAATTATTATTATTAAATAGTATTAGCTTACCATATCAACGAGTGCTATATAGATAAACATACCGGCTGCACATGCAAATATCCACGCTGATGCCTCTGGTGTATCACCAAAGAATATTCCGCATACCATGCCCATAAGACTCAATACGGATGATAATACATTGTAAAAAATTGCTTTTTTGACTGTCATACCTGCTTTCAGTAAAACCGCAAAATCACCTAATTCATGTGGTAGTTCATGACAAAATACGGCTACGGCTGTTGAAAAACCACCACCTAAACTATTTGAAAATGCTGCACCAATAGCCATTCCATCCGTAAAGTTATGTAAACCATCACCCATAATAACCATTAGAGCAACAGCCGATATTGAATTGGGTACAGTACCTAAATGTGCATGACTATGTCTATGGGTATGATGGGTTTGCTTGTGTTTGATTTCATGTTCACGTAATATAATTGCATAACTTTCTTCAAACAGAACATCATTTTGATTATCATTACTTTTTACATTAGTATTAGTACAGCAGTCATCAGTTGTTGGTGTTGTGATCAGACTATTTTCATTTATCGTTGACTCTGTATTGCTATCATTAATTATTTTACCATTATTTTCCAAAAATTGTATGTAACTGCCCTCCTCTTTAATGCTATTATGTCTATTGTTGGTAACTGTAGCCATTTCTTCATCGGTCGAATCAATTTTGGAAAAAGAATATGATGGATGAATAGAAGATAGATTTTTATCCATTTGACTATTCCTTCTCCTTTTTTTACGTAAATCAGCAAATATTATCAAAGCCCTTTCGGTCAAAAAAAATAAAAGAATTCCTAAAACAGCCATTAGACCTTTCCATGTCATATTATCATGTGAATGAGCTCCACTTTTTGTTCCAATTTCTATCATTGCCTACAAAAAATACATATATTAATTAGTTTTTATTTTTCTTTAATTATACATATTTTCATTCAATTTTAAAATCGTTACGTGTGGCATTAAATGTAATAAAGCATCTCCTGTTAATGTACCAATAGCTAGAGCCACAAAAAACTGTAAAGTTTGATGATAGTAATGTTTGTCCATACAGGGGATTAAAGCTACAGCTAGTAACCCACACAAGCTTGCAATTAAAATTGATACAGTTGCATAAATCCAAACTGTTTTTTTTTTTGAAGAAACAATCATAAGAACGCTTACTTTAGAATTTCTGATGGCATTATTATTAAGACTTACCCAAAATACGACTTTCCATTTCTTGAATGTAATGATGATTATGTACTTCAATTGGAATTAAACTTTCATTTATACATCCAGACCTTTCAATTTCACTACTGGATAGCATTTGATATAATAACACAGGACAAATTGACCAAAAATCGTGTGAATTTAAAAATAAATTCTCTTTAATTGAGTTAATTGACGCTGTTTGGTTTATAACAAAATCTGAATTCTCAATTAATTTCATATTTTGCTGATCATCTGATGATATTATATTGATTGCTTCATCACTTTTTTGATTATGTTTTTCTGTTGATATTCTAGATACTAATTCAATACTATTCATGCACTATAATAAAAATAATAAATAAAAAAATAGTTATCAACTATAAAAAAAAATAAAAAAATAAAAAAATAAAAATAAAAATATTGTGCACATACTTTGTCATTTGGCATGCTATCATTTTTAGTATTATCTACAAGATTTTCTCCAGCTAATAATTCACTAACCGATAATTCTGTTAAATTGCTATCTATTTTCAGTAATTGTAAAAGTCCTAATTGTTTAACCATTTTTTCAAATTCAAAAACATTCATCGTTAAATTTTCACTATTACCGAATTGCGTAAATATCTTTTTAACAAATATGTTGGTATGTTCTCTAAGACTATCACTATTATTATCATCATGGCCATGATCAGTATGCCTTTTCGATCGGATATTTTTAAAAATTACATTCTCATTTTTAGGCTTACTATTGAAATGTGAATTATTTTCGTTAATCATTTTATTTATTTCGTCGTTTATTTCCTTATTGGCAACATTTAAACTATCGTATTTCGGTAAACTATTATCGGCGTAAACTAAAAACGGTACCAAAAAAATCCATATAAAGCAAATTTGAACAATTATTAAAATGTTAGCCATATTATCACAATATTAAATTACCACTTACACAAAAAAAAAAAAGAAAATTAAAATAAATAAAAAAAAGAACTAAGAAAAACACAATTTATAAAATAAAATTTATATCTGATCCTTTTGATACGGTTTCCATATAAATACTAAATAACTTACTGGATAGAAACACTGTATTTTATATGCTAACTTTACTTTAAATGTGTGCAATGCAATGCGCGCTTATATTGAACGAATAAATTCATATTCAAATTCGATATTTTCATTGAATGGCTATTGATTGCTACAGCATACTGCATAATTAAGTACTTATTTTAATATTTTATCAACTTATAAATTATTAATCGTTCACATGAAATACAAGCTAAATAATATTTTTCAATTATAATATAGGTAGGCGGATAAGTAACTATAGTATGCTAGAAGTTTGATCAAAACAATCACACTTTCGATATTTATTGTATTTCTTCGAAAATAAGAAAGCATTGATTATAGTATTTAGAAAAGATATCTAGACAAAATTATATATATTTATTTTCCCAATGGAAACTATTTGCTGCGTTTACGACTCAAAATCCAAAAAAAAAAAAAACAAAATGAATAACGTAAATCGTTAACTTTAAATGTTTGAAATTTAAAAATTTGTATGAATTGAGATACTTATATTTAATATAATATTTCAAATTAGGTTAAATTATGAAAATTGAAATGAGAATAAATTATATTATTATGAATTAGAGTCATTAAAAAATTTCTGTCTAAACAATAGCTTCTCAAGAATAATAATAATGTTGGTGACTATATTCAATTTATTTATATACAATAAATTTTTACACATTTTGGTACTTCTTCGAACTTTGCAAAGGAATATACGTCACTATAATTTTCACTTAAACTTTTCTTTCATGCTTTTCTATCAAGCAAAACACAAAAGAATAATTGTTTAGCTTTATAATTCACACACAAAAAAACGAAAAAAGAAACTAATTTATGTAGGTATGTATTGTTGTTGTTTTTTCCAAATAATTTTACTTCTTCGTATACTTTGTTTTTTTGAAGCAAGAAGCAAGAAACTGACACATTCTTATATACATACAATAAAAACATATCTTGATAATACGTATAATAACCAACACCACTTGCTTTATATTCAATTTATTTCATTCATAATTTTTCCGTTATGAGGCATTCTACACAAACACGTGTGTTAATTCAGCTATAGAATGAATATTACATTTGATTAAATACATAATTAAAAATGATGGTTTTATAAAAAAAATGTATTATATTCCCATACCTGGCATTTACTACCTACAATTGAAAAAATTTCATGAATAATCATAGTAACATTCAATTAAAATATAAATATTTTAGAATTTAGTCAAAGTCTAAAAAACAAAAAAAAATTATAATAAAGCTAATCAAGAAAGAAACAGAGTACAAAATTATAGAAGATTAATATTCCCAATATAGAGCAAAATAAATGTTGATAAGTATGAATTTTAAAGAAAAATGTTACAAATATTCATTGTAAGTTATCACAAATGCTTACTGTTTTGATTTCACATTTATATTTTACATAAAACTGAAAATACGCAAAATATTGATCATTTTCATTTTCTAGTTACAATTTAATTTTATATGGAATTGAATTTGCAACTGATAAGATTTTTTAATTGTATTATTATATAATCTTCTCTATCGTTGATCACCATAATTACAGTTAGTTTTATGCATAATTTCAGAAAATATCAAATAAAGTTTTAAATTATTAAGTAATAATTTATTACTTACATTAAAATTATTTCGTAGAGATTATTATTTTCTTATAGATTCTTAACAAATATTTTATATAAATAAATAAAAACTATTTAATTGAATAATTGTTGATCTGTTTTAATTAGATTGTATTAAATACGTAATAAAAACCTGTGTAACTGTTGAATGAATTTGATTTTCCAACGGGTTTCAAATTACTTTATTTAAAAATTGCTGGCTTTCGTAGAAATAAATGGTTGGGAACACCTATTTTTATTTGTTTTATTAAATTAATAGCCTTTAAATTATTAGATTATAACTTAATCATAATTTTTAATAAATAATTTTTGTTTATCTTTGAAAAAAAAAAAAATCAATAAGATTTTTCTCAGTATTGGCTGCTCGGATTTTGATGATTGATCCACGGTTGGACGCAGAATTAACAAATTTAATATAGGTTTTGGTTTTGATCTAAAAACCATACATATTTTTACGAACACAAAATTCTGTGTATTGGTAAATCACCACAAAATCCTGAAAGAAGGGACTTAAAAAAGAAAAAATCGCAGCTTTTTTTTTATGTTTATATATTTTTTGAATTAATTTAATTTAATTTTAATATTTGATTTTCTTTTCTGTTAATTATTTAATTATGTAAATATGTGTGTTTCTGAAAACTTTTATAAAAAATGTTCCAATCTGGAGAAATAAAACATTAAATTAATTAAAACACTAAATTGAATACGATATTAAATCGGAAATGACAAAAAAGGGATACGGAAATTGAAATCTGATTTAAAAAAATGTATATATAATATTAAACAACATATTTTTGTGTTTCACTACATTTATTTATAAGATTGATGAATGGTGAGTATAGCTATATAAACTCTTTCTTCAAGAGGATTCTACCAGAAACTGTCTTGATTAATAAGGTAAAACTTAGACTGGTTAAAATGAAGAAATGTACCAATAATATTTATACTAATTTATTTGTAAGTTCAGCATAAATATTGGCAAAAATACCTTTAATACAAATATTGTTTGACATATTTGCATAATGCATTTAATTAATTAAGTGTGTTAAATATATTGTTCCCATAAATTAGGATATATTTCCCATAACTTTTGGATATTTTTCCCATAAACTTTGCCACATTCCTGAAAAATGGGAGAAATATCCGATCTATGGGGAAAATATCCGAATTTATGGGAAAAATTTCCGAATTTATGGATGATTTATCATCGTCCAATTAAATGTATTAGTTGAATATTATTTATAAGTAAATATTACAAAGTGTAATATTTATAATAATAAAATTATGAATGAAAATGTAGGGTTTAGCCAAGTGGCTACAATTATCCAAAGAATATGCATTGTAATTATTCATATATTTCTACATATTTTATTTAAATGATATTGGAACCATTTTTAAATAATTTGTTTTTTTTTTCAGTTTGCCAAAATTGTTAATTTGTGAATTTTATTTGCTATAATATTTAAAACGAAAATCGATGTGCAAAGAAATATATTAAAATTTAAAGGTAGAACAGATGGGATTCAGATCTACTGTGGTTATTAGCTAGAGTATTTTTGAAACATAAACATGTTATTTAATTGTGTTTATTTTAAAATTTAGCATTTTATAATACTTACCTGCGATGGACAAATTGCAATAAATATTTGCATACGTGTTCTAAAATTGCAAATTATTTTTTTGCAGTTCATAGTAGTTAAATAGCCTTTAAAAAGAACGTTCCTTTATGTCCCGATGCTGGGTGAATGGATTTTTATCATTTATCACCACATTAGAAGCAGAATTTAGCAAGCTTTAAAATATACAGATTTTGGTTTTATTGTAAATGAAACGTGTAAAACCACTCAAGATCAATTAAGTACAAAATAAAATCATAATATTTCTTAAATTCATAATTAATTAATAACATTTTGGAAAAAAAAAGTTTTTTTGAAAAAAATCAAGTATTTCGCTTGGAAACATTTGTTTTATTTTTTTTTTTTTAGGTCTTTTTTTACTGAATCTTAGAACTGAGTGGACGTATTTTGATGGTCGATAGACCAAAAAACGCAGTGATTTTTTTTAGAATAAAAATACACCAAATATGCACTCGTCAAAAAAAAATTACTATGAAAATATTTCACCTTTCCAAATATTTGACCTTCAATTAAAAACTAATGATCGGCGAATTGTCTTTTAAACAATTTTCATAAATTATTATTTCGACACCTACTATATTGAAATAGAAAGTCAATATTTTTGTTTACAAATTAAAGAACTAATTAGTAATTACTTATAAGAAATTAATTAATTAGCTATAATCATCACTCATTAGCTCTTTGTTATCAACGTTATTATATGATATCCACCAAGTGTCAATGTCAATCAATGAGCACAGTCAGCATCAAAAGAAAATACATTTAGTTTTCAATAAATTTAAACAGTTCATGATTTACACAAGAAAATTGGTACCCATCATTAAATTTGATAAATTACTTACTGATGATGATGATAATGATGAAACATAAAAAATAAAGAAAATTGATTCTATAAATCACACAAAAAAAATATAAAAAATATAATCAGTTCAAATAATAAAAAGAAAATAAAAATTGATCAATTGATTCGAATAATGAAAATACATTTATTAAAAAATATTATTTTTTGTCATTATAAATAGTTTGGTAAGTGCAAGTTAGTAAGACTTTTTATATCAATTTCATTTTTGCATATATTAACAATTCTTATAATTTGAAAAAACTAGCTAAAATAATTAAATGAAAAGTAGATACCGAGGTCCTTAATCCTTATATCTCGAAATATTTATAATTTGATATGAACACAAAATCTTAATAAAATTAAAAATCATTTTGAAATTTCCCGATACATTTATATTCTCAAAGATCAACTAATTCAGTATTATATGCACCAATCAGAAATAGAACTAAAAAAAAAAAAGTTTATTTAAATTTGATTTGATTTGATATGCGATAGTTACCCAATAATGTGCTTAATTTAAATGCAAATTATTTTCTAGGGTAGATTCTTTTTTTCCAACTGTGACCTATAAACGTTACTGTATTTATGAATGTATTTTTTTCACACGGTTTATTTTTATTATTTTCTATTTTTGATAAATTATTTACATGATTAAACATTTTAACTCATTGTACAATGTACAATGTACAATAAAAAGAAATTGTATTCAACCATTCAAATTAATATGTTGGTGGAATCTATGAAAAATGGATATATTTTTAAACACATTGGAATCAATAAAATTGCTTCAAGTTTCACAATTTTTTCTTAAGCATCTGAATTTACATAATTTTAATGATGAATAAACTCATTTTAAGAAGTATAAAAATATCTTAAAAATTGTATTTTTCTTAAATTCTAAATTTCCAAATTAGTTTTAAATACTACAAATCTTAGGTAATTTCAAAATATGCAACAAATATAATTATGCGTTCTGCATATAATTTAGTACGATTGCATACTCTTTATATTAAATTTATAAATAAAACAAATTAATATTATCTAATGATAAAAATGATAAATTCAATCTGAATAATTAACAACAACAAGAAGAAAAAGAAAAATCACCTAAATTATTAATCAAAGCTGGCAGGTCCAGCATTTTATAATAATTTTCAATTATTAATTGCAGGGTGCGCACAGAAATTTGAGAAAAAAAAAGCGAAAAATCTACAGTTTTTTAAGAGAAAAGCAAATAATTATTGAAAAAGCGATCTGTGGAAGAAAATAAAAATATTTTGGTTAACGTATGTAATATGTTTTAAATACAATCAGTAAAACTTTGTGCTACGACAGCATAAGTACATAGACAGACATATATAAATGCATGGTTAATACCAATTATTAAATAAGATATAATAATGATAATATTATAAAGAAATGAAAAAAAAATATATTATTATTAATTAAGTATTGGTTTTGTAATTTTTCTATTTTATTTTATTTTGTATTTAATTTTTAATATTCCTAACAAACAAAATAGCCTTGGAATGGAACAAAACTTCATTTTTGTTAATTATTTCATAAAATTAAATAAAAAACAGAAAAAAAAATTTACGAAACCAATAATACTTTATTTTTTCAATTTTTTTTTAAATTTCTCAAAAATAAAGAAAAATGAAGTAATGTACCAAATCCATTGGCAGGTTGTTTTGTTAGAATACGATGATACCTTTATAGGTAATTAATTCTTAAACGATAATGCTAATGGAAAATTTCTGATTAGCATTCATTATAATTTAGTTTGTTATTAAAAAAAGAAAAACGTAAAGTTGTGATAAATAAAAGATGTCTTACTGCATTTTTGAGAAATTCGGCCTAATTTTAAAAAAAAACAAGTATTGGTTATTTCTACATGTTTTTTTGCTTACAAAAAAGAAGTTTACCAATCCTTTGTTATTATTATTACACTCAAGTCGCAATCAAAATCAGTCTCTTAATTTTGAAATTAATATTTAATTATAAATCGGTTTTAATCCTACAATTTGTCGAAAATAATCAGTGATAAAAAAAAATCATTGAAAATACCAATTAATAAACAGAAAAACTGAAGAAATAGCTTTTCAAAAAAGCGAAATCGCAAAAGGTAGAAAAACCGAGCGTGAGCGCACCCTGTATTAAAAAAAAAAAATTGACATTTAAAAAATAAAATTTATTACAAAAAAAACATTTTTTTTCGCAAAAATAAAAATTTATAACAAAATTTGAGAATAATCGTATATTACACGATATTACTTAAATTAAATTCCGATATTATTTTACTAAACAAGAAGTCTAGTTATACGGTTTTTTTTTTTTTTTATATTAATTTAATATTTTATTAATTCATTACTTAAATTAGTTTATTTATAGTTTGTGTATATGCAGGCACCATAGTGGTTGGTGCCAGTGAAATAAATTATTTATTATAATATTATTGGTAAAAAAAATCTTCCAAAAAATTATCTGGTGAAAAAATGTTCATTAAGTACATTTTAAGTCTTGATAGTTTAGTAGTTTAAGACAATGTTGTAGTAAATTGGAATATACGGTTGTTTGTGCTACCAATTAGAAAATTAACTATTTGCACACCTCGTGATTTTCCAAAATTACGGAAGACATTAAAATACACTTATTTTACTTTTCAAAATATTACTCAATTCTTTAGTCTAAATAAATTCAAATTGTCAATTAATATTTTTCAGCCTAGCCTAACTCCAATGAATGTTCAGAAATGTAATCACATTATTTTTTATAATAATTTTTAAGTCTGAATTTTTTATTTTTACCTATGACTAAAATTATACACAATTCAGTAAGAGAGAATTGCAATTGAAAATAAAATTAAAAATAAATAAAAAAAAAATACGCTATAGAAATTTTAAGCAGAGTAACCATATTCTGAAATCTATTAGTGAACATAAATTTTATAATTTTAATGCTTTCTAATTGCATTTCTTGAAATAATTACCGATATGTATTTTGTATTGTCTGCTATTATCGAACAAAATTGACGAAAATAATCAATAATCAATTTATTAATTTATTTAGGCATATGAAATTTCAATTTGTAATTTGTTAATTATGCCGTTAATAAATTTACAAAATATTTTTTATTTCGAATGTAAGTATTTGTTACTCAATCATGTAATTTTTTTTTTTTTTTTTTTAATTTTTATGAAAATAAATCGTCTCTCAAAGAACAATTAACAAATATTTTTCAAATCAAAATTATTAAGTTTTAACAGCACCAAATTTTTTTTATTTAAGTTTTTAGGCTCAAGTAAATTAAAAATTTTGTTTATTTTAAATCAAAAATTTATGTTGAAATATTTCATAGATATTTTTTTTTTTTTCTTTAAACTTAGTATAGTTTCTTAATACTAATATGACAATGAGACTGCTGACTGCTGCATAATATTAATAATTAAATTAATGATGGTGATGATGATAATGATGGTCGGAAGTAAATATTAATTTGAGATCACTTTCAAATAATGCAATAAGTAGCATAATGCCTACACCAATAAACATCCCAAGTGATTGTAATAGACATTGCGTTAGAGCACAGTTTTCATTATGTGCTGTTGTAAGTTCAGGCATCTGAAAATATATAAAATATGCGTTTATTGGTTCGTACTATAGACAATTTATTTTTATTAGCAAAATTCAGATCAGATAAACATATATAAAAAATTATTGTATAAAAAAGAAGTCTTACCATGTCAACAAGTGCTATATAGATGAACATTCCAGCTGCACATGCAAATATCCAAGCTGAAGCCTCTGGTGTATCACCAACCAATATACCTAAGATCATGCCTAATAGACTCAGTATAGACGATAAAACATTATAGTAGACAGCTTTTTTGGCTGACATGCCTGCTTTTAATAATACCGCAAAATCACCTAATTCATGTGGTAGCTCATGACAAAATACGGCTATTGCTGTTGAAAAGCCACCTGCTATACTATTTGAAAATGCAGCACCAATAGCCATACCATCTGTAAAGTTATGTAAACCATCACCCATAACTACCATCCAAGCAACAGCCGATAATGTTTTTGGTGGTGAATGAACGTGTCCGTGGGTATGTGAATGGCCGTGGTGTGTTGATTCATGTTCACGTAAAATAATTGTGTAATTTTCATCAGCCGCAGTTTTCTTATTTTCGCAACCGCATGCTTCTACAGAACCTTCATCTAAATTTGTAAGTACAGTGTTATTATCCGGTGTTTGTATGTCATCTTTTTCACCACCATTCTTAAAATAGGCATCAGTTATGGTATAGTTATTTTGTGTTGCTAAAAGACTTTGTGCCGTATCTGTATAATCTGCATCACCACTTGCACGATCATTTATATTTTTATAACGTGTTTTATCGCTGGGCGATGCTGAATTTGCCTTTAAACCATTTTCTTTATTTTGATGAGGATGATTATGGTGTTGATGATGATCATCTTTGGTTTCCGTAGCTATTTCATCATAGCAATACGGATAGGAACTGTATTTATGTTTGCATTGTTTTTCCCCATTTAATGAGTGATTTACTGAAATAGAATCAGGATCCCGCATTACTCGTACACGGGCTGGTGGATCGTCACGTTTTTGTATTTTTTTACGCCACTCAGCAATCATTGTTAATATTCGTTCCGTTAAAAAGAAAAATATTATGCCAAGCGTTGCAACCAATCCTTTCCAGGTCATACTATCATGACCATCTTCATTCGTTGAGATTGTTATCATTGCCTAAAATATAGATTAAAAATTTTGATTAATTAATGAAAATTTTATTCAAACTGTTTATTATTATTACGTGCGGCATTAAATGCAACAAAGCGTCTCCTGTTAATGTTCCAATTGCTAATGCAACGAAAAATTGTAAAATGTGATGATAGTAATGACTATCCATGCAAGGGATTACAGCTACTCCTAAGAGTCCACATAAACTGGCAATAATTATTGATATTGTTGCATAAACCCAAACTGAAAGAGTAAATCAATATGAATAATTTAAATTGAAATATGTTGTACTTATGCATCAATGACAAACATTTAATAATATTTGAAATACGGCCGAAACTAACGATAGATATTTTGTTTAATTCATCACAACAGTGTTTGACAAATAATAATTGGTGTTACTGTTCATACATTTTTCTTTCTAGACTACTGCAAATAAAATGATATTTAAAAATAGAACCAACTGTTTATACATTTGGCTGTTACCTTCATTTCAAATAATATAAAATACTAAATTTTATAATTCAGTATGACAGCAGTTATTCCATTATATATGCTTTATGCAAAAATTAAATTATGATATTTAGTGTAAAAAAAAATAAATAAAAATATAATATTTGGGTGAATTCTTATTTGAAATTTGCACATATTTGTCTTTTTACTATGCTCTTTTTCTTAGATATTATAAAAAAAAGAAGTGCCTTTTTATAAGTTTGAAACGTGTCAGTCATACAAATAAACCTATTTTTTTTTTTTTAAAAATTCATATAAAATTTAATTTTGAAAAATTTGAGCATATAGTTGGCTTACCCCAAGTTCGGCTTTCCTTTTCAATATCATAATGGCGATGATGGTGTAAATTAATAGGAAGCAATTCACTGTTAATACAACCAGATCGTTCTAATGAACTTGGTGCTGTCAATTGATACAATAGAATTGGACAAATTGCCCATAAATGCTTTGTATTTAAAAATAGATTTTCTTTTATTGAATTAATTGCGGACGATTTGTTGTCTGTAGCAATGTACTTTGAAGAATTTAATGATGTTAAATTGACGGGATTGACGTTTGTATCGGCGACAGATTGACCTTCTGTTGAATTAATTATCGGTTCATTGGGTTTATGAATTTTATTGTTGTCATGTTCGCTGTGTACCAAAGACGATATTCTTGATATTAATTCAATACTAGACAGACACTGAAACCAAAAAAAAAAGAAGAAGAAAAAGAAAAGATATATTATATACATTCAATAATTTACTTAAGAAATTAAAATTTACATACAGTTTCATTATCTGATGTTTGCTTTTGTGGTTCATTAATATTAATTATCGGTGGTGGAGTTATTGGATTGTGATCTTCAATTAATCTATAAAGTCCAAGGTGTTTTAGCATTTTCTCGAAACCAACTACATTCATTGTTAATTGCTCACTATCGCCAAACTGTTGAAATATTTTTCGTACAAATATTTGTGCACGTTCATTAATTTCATCATCGTTATCATCTGTATGACTATGACTATGTCCACCAGCATGTCTTTTAGTTCGTAATTTATTTGTATCTAAACTTTTCTCATCAATATTATTATTCTGATCATTATATTGTTCACTATTTAAATAATCATCATTTTTTCGACGACCCCGCTGTTTCTTTAAAAAACCATTTTCTCTAAAATCGTACGCATCGTCATCCTTTATATTTTCTTCAAATGTTCTAAACTGTTTAACCGTTCTTTCGTTGTCATTTGAATGCGTTTCAATTTGAACTTTTCTTAAGTTACTCTCCTCACATGCAGCTAATTGAGCACAAATCGTACAATAACACACAACAACGACTAATAAAAATTTAGCCATTCTGTGTATTATGCATCCGTTTCTAATTCCAATTAATAATTTTACAGGTTGAATTTTCTTCTTTGATTTTTAGTGTTGTTCCTATTATTTATAGATTATTCAATCAGTTCAGATAAGTTTATTGCTTGTGTATTTATTCTACTATACACGGATTTTTTCAAATAGGATGCGGATGATAAATAATTCCAATTTCTATTAAAAGCACCTTATAACTGAAACAAACATGAGAATAATTCTTGTTTACTTAACGCTTCAATAAACCAAACATACTGAAATGTGAACACACAAAATATTATTTATTTGTTTCAAAATTCAAATGAGGTACAATTTACCTACTATAGAGCTATGTTATATGTACCCATAGTTATTTGCCTATAGATATGCGAATTGGAGTTTGCTATTCGATATATAAACTTACCGTTTCTTTTATTTGTGTCACATACGCGAAATATGCATTAGGGTGGAGCACAATTTTTTTTTTTCATACCACTAGCAAGATTTGTTTCAAATTGCAGCATTTAGTATCAACCTGAAAAGTAGAAACTCGTAGTTTCTTATTTTACCTCGAGGTTATCTTTCAAACCTCGACAAGAAAAAACTTCCAAGTTTTAAAATGAACCTATTTTTGATGTTATGTAGCGATCGACCCACTGTTACTTTGAAGTTTTTTTTTTACGCCTAAGGTTTTATATTTAATATTGTTATCGTTAACGAGGTTAAAATTAAATCTCGAGGATCTACGTTGTGGGTCGCATCGCAGCACACACACACAGCCAAGGAGATTAAATTTATTTTTAAAATCCTTCATACAAGTTAATCAAGGAGATCAAATGCAACTAAAAAAGAGATGAACAAAAATATTCGCACCACCCTAACATACATACTGTTTTGATATGTAGGTACTATATATGTAGAATTCAAATGTTCTTGTGAATCATCTGACTGAAATGAAATCGCAATATAATTTATATATATATTTTTTTTGCTAAAATTACGAATTCAGTAGCATAAAATGAACTAACTGATACAAAAATGTTAGATTAATAAAAAATCGATATTGCACGGTCTATAATAATAAATTGCTTTAGTAATAATTAACTCCGGAAACGGTTTTTTTTAATATAAAAAAAATTCCAATAGTTTCAAATATGCAAACATATATTTCACTTTTTTATTATTTAATTTTTTCAAAAGTCCCTGAGATAAGAGATTTTATCAGTGAATGTTCTTTTTAGGTCAGTCAACGTTTTATTTTTTCAGTTGAAAAACAATCATCATATGTAAAAATTCTGACCAATGCGCATATTTATTTACCTCATTCAAAATTTTCATTAATTTCTATTAGTACCTTTTGGTATTTATCTTTGGTAAATTAACTTCTAATGATAATTTAAACGTGATAAGTATTTCTTATAGTTCGTCATAATTTTTAAATTTCTCACTACTGAACAATCTCAATAATAATTATTATCGCAATCAGCTATAAAAACAAAAGAGGTCTAAATTTAAATTCATTTCATATTCACATATTCATATTTATATTTAATCTAATAACTACATCCAGTTTTATATCAAAGATTAGACGATATAAAATAAGTAATCGATGCAACATACTTCAATTATATTAAAAAAAAATTGAAATGCATGGAAATGAAATTCTTTCCGATTTTAATTTTTTTTTTTTCAATTCAAATGCTAATAAAACAATAAATGAAAGTCTTATTATAGAAAATACCATTAAGCATTCTAAATTTGCAAATAATGTTAACATACTAATTGTATAAAAAGGAAATAAAATATATTTTTGATAAGGACATGGCGTCAAGGACATATAACTCGTAATAGTTACAAGTTGTACAACAGAGTTTTATATAAAGCTTTAGGTGTTTTTTTTATGGGGTGGTTTGAACGTAGAATAACTATAAAATTCAATATTTATATCTTTTGAAAATATCACATTTTTATTATATCGTGTGAAACAGCAGTTTGTTTATCAATAACATTGTTACATAATATAATTTTTTACCATTAGAGATATCCCCAATATATTTAATTTTAGACCCGTTAACTGATTGTAATGCAACAATTTATTTTTTGTATTTATTATTTATTAATGACGACCAGGCTATGAAAACGATAATTTTGCTAAAATCCTTAAGGTACCTGCATTTTATTTTCAATATAACTGAGAGTCGAGGCAAAAGAGGAGATACAAAAATATGTATTTCCCAGAAACGTTGCTTGGATATTTACCTATAATAGAGAAATTTATACATAATTTTGGTTTTTTTTTTTCAATTTTGCTTATTTCACCAATAAAAACAGAAGCATCTGAGATAATTTAATATACTTGATAGTTTTTGCTGAAACAAAATGAAAATAGAAATTGAAACGAAGTGATGCATGAATTTCTAGTTAAGTAGATTTCCAAGCAACGTTTTCATGAAATACATATTATAACATCTGCACTTCTGTCTCAGCTATACGGAAATTGAAAAGTATCTTAACAATTTTGCTAAAAGTATCTTTTTCAAGTCTGCTGACATCATATTTAATATTTATAAATTAAAAATAGACTAATCTGAAATTTTTTAAATATTTCTATAGTGGCAAAATTATTCACCCAATATAAAATTGAATACATTGTAAGTGCCCTTCCAATCAAAGAATAAAAAAAAAAAAACTAAAACTATTGTGCAACAAATAATATTTAATTTAGACTTCACGCCTAACAACTACCAATTAAACTGTTTATTAAAAAAAAAAAAAAATATCGGTTTCTCAAATCATTCCTAATATGTAGGGCAATTACAATTGAAATTTAATTTAATTGGTTAAAGTTATAATGTATTGATAATATTATTAGGAATAAAAAATATTCAAATTATTGAAACGAATTCATATTTTTTTTTTCAATTTAACTAATTCAATTGTAGCGAATAAAATTTCGCATTAATACTAAAAATGTATCAAAATGATTGTCGTCCTTGAATATGATGAATAATGGTAAGCAATATAATTATAAATTATGTTTTACAGAGTACAGTTCTCTCAAAAATTACTGGGATAAACGTCAAATGCTCAGAAACCAAAACTAATATATCTCGTAAGTGTGA